>QNGE01001194.1:166519-183168 GCA_008508345.1 Paragonimus westermani
GGTTTGCTTTTTCTTCATGGTTGTGTGGAAGTTAAGCATTAGTGTGAACCATCGATATATTGCTGTCTATGACTATGATGATAATGATGATGATAAAACTGCAGACCGGTACGAACATAGACATGTTGTTTGCAGGCAGCACTCTTCTAATGTCGCAGTTTTTAGATTGTTTTCAAAGCTCTCCTGTCTCAAACCTAATACAACTCAATACAATGAATTTCCCGGCATTCCCAATAATGTCGCCGTGTTATCATCGGTGTCCTCTACGCGGGTTATTCGGATGGATGAAACGAATTTGAATCTTCACTACACAGAGAATCAAGAGAGGACGGTTCACGGGAAGTGAGCAGGAACCACTGCTACAAGTGATCGCGGGGCAAATCTGCATGTGCCCGGCGCCAACGATGAGCGAGAGTTGTAGCATCATAACTTCAAACGAATTTCACCGATGAACTTAGTTCCCTGATTATAAATTGCGATAACACACGACATCGTTCTGGTGCTAAGTAAACACTCAGCGAACCACCATATCTAGGTACTCAACCAACTCGACTCGCCTGATATTCCCTAGTATCCAATCCAATCGAGAGAGCTCGGAGTATTGCAAAATAAAATAGAATATTGTAAAATAAAGCACCGAATGAAACAGGACTGTTGGGGACGTTGCATGAGTAGGAAACAAGAAACTGGTATAATAAGTGGTGAACACACTACGTTGAAACTGTTGTAGAAAAACGATGAGGCGTTTTACTGAGTGATAAAATGACATTTCATGTCTCAAAGGTTTATAAGCACTGATACAAAAGACTGGTCAGAACCGTTAAAACTTTGGGAAGAGATTTTGTGAGAAATATGGAGCACGTGTTAATATGTAAAATGGTCATGTCCGGTTAACCAACCCACCCAAACCCGATTTTGTGTTAAATCCAGGTAGACAATTGTCCATGCATCAGTCCGAGTTGAGGTTTTGTCCGTACAGGTTAGTTCACAACAATTTGGATATCGCAAGCATATGTAACCATAAGCAGCTCAGTGGCATTGTAGCAGAATCCGCTAAAGGCGAGTGAGCAAAAGACTTGACATATTGCGGCTATCCTCCATTTACAATCGAGCTGTGAAGCTCATGCCTATTAGATTTTCAACCTAGTAACACTCACTAATGAAGGCTGGATTAGTGGATGAGCAACACTTTGTTGATCTGGATGGACATTATTCTTCTCGAGTAGCCAGTTTGTGCTAGGCATGACCATGTGCACTCAAAATGTTAAGCTTTCCAGTGGGCAACAAGCCCAATCTCATTTACACTTCCTTTACACACCTTTACCCGGATGAGCTAAAACAAGGACCACACTAGTCGTGTCGGTTTCAACGTGGTCGCCATTGTCAGATAAAAGTGCAACCTTAGATGAACGGCATCCGTTCCAACCAACCACCCAGGGTGCAAGAAAATCATGGTAATCAACTACGTCTTGATTACGTGTATCCTGACTCAAGAAAAAGGAACGTTTCCAGGAAAATCACTCAGCATCATTCTGATACGGAGAACTGTGAAGAAATAAGCATGCCAAATCCGACTAACAGTAGTTCCAATATTCCATAAGGGATGTCACTGGCAGTCGACTGAAATGTTTATAAGCCGCATACAAGAAAGTCCTGAGGCCCATCGGAAACATTGCATTGATTGGCAAATCAAACATCACGCGCACGAAAGTTCAGTAGACAGCCAAAATATTCCTTTGAACTTTATATGAGGCGGTCGAGGATTTGAAACTTCATTTGAGTTTAATGACTGAAATGATCAACACTGTTTTAAAAAAAATGTGTAAACCACTCGCTCGACTAGTGATGATGACGCCAGCAGTGGTCAGTGAATCAGATAACCTATAACATACCATAATCAACGGATCGATTGAAAATCCTTCCGATGGTTGATTGGATAGAAGACGGAACGCAGGAACTCCCTCGCACCATGCTGATATATGTGAGTTGCGAATCGTCTCTGGAATTGGCTGCTCCATGAACCACAGTTCATCAGTTAGTCGAGCTTCAACTGAGGTTTGTAGGCCACGTCCATTCTGCAGTAGGGACATTATTGGGTGCGCGGTCATAAAAATGAGATACTAAAGGAAGGTACGTTAGAAATACACACGGAGCTTCACAAGTTGTGTACACAGCGTTTACTATACTAGCGACGATAACGTCTGGCTATCGTACAACACACTGGGAGTCACATGTGGAGTGATTACTGTTGGGTTGACAAAACTTCCATAGATAACAGTGAGATTATTACTATTAACGGTATTACTATTGTTGTACAGTGTGACATCCGTTTATGAGCATGAAACAATAATAACTGACACAAAAAATAAGCGGATACGGAACAGTATTTTAACGACCCGGAGCCATACGCCAATTGGGCGTTTTTGTTAGGCCTGTTTTTAAACTTTTTTAAGGAAACGGGTATAACCAGAAATCACAACATGCAAACCAATACTTCCGCTAAGGATTCTTCCTCGTGACTATGTCCTTCAGTAGAGAAATCTGAAATAAGTAGTTCTCTCGATGAACTCGAATAAAGTAATGGGACGCAGATCATGTGTTGTTCTTCGGAGTAACATTTTGTACACTCTGATCATATATGGACATGTAACTAATTCTAAACAGTGTATTTGGGACTTCTGTTTCTGGCAGACAGCTATTCAACAATGGTAAAAAAGCATCTAATAGCCACTGTATCCAGAATTCATAACTCTATAAAAGTGTGTACAATACAGCAAACAAGAAATCTACCAATCTACACGGCCACGAACAGAGTCTACACCTGTCATATTCACTGGTTGTACAAATATTCTTGTAGCTGAAGTATGCGCTACACAGGAAAGAGAAATAGCTGCTCATATCAACTAACATGTTCCTAAATGATTGGAAACTCAGTTAGAATCCTCAGGCGTCTGTATGGATGCCGACAGATGGCATTCAGCATATTTGATCGCAGGGCATATGATCCAAACAGAACACAGGGTCAAAAATCCTGTCGGTTATTTTTCAGAGTGGTACTTCATGTTACAATTGCCCACCTGTTTCATATCATTACATGTCAGATGCTTGACATCAGTATACGCAGAAATGAACGTTGAATTCACCTGTGTCCGTTGAGCTCCAGAAAACGGACAATAAATATTATGTCCGTTCGACAATCAATCGCTTCTGCTTATCTAAATCAACATTCCCCAAAATAAACACGAATTCTACATACGAAAGCACAAATTGTAACAAGTGTACATCCAACTTTTTCGAATGTATCGGTCTAAGTACAGCCAAACTATCGACACCATTGGCAGCAATATACTGGGGATTGATGCTGATATTCATGTGCCACATGACCATAAGAAAATCATAAAAAGAGCAACTCTAAGTAAGAAACAAAGTAGAAGACAAATGAGACGCCAGTCGCATAAAGCTGTACCTACACACGACCACTTAATAATAATATTCCCACAAACTGAAGCCAAGCAGATGAGTTGCAAATGAAGACAAGACAGCACTGACAGGGCGTTGGAGATGGAGGTTGATTGGTTGGCAATTCCCAAGCCTTGGAGAACGAGTAAATGACGATACATGAACTTGAGTCGAATGGAAACAAACACTCGAAATTGCCGTAAGTTTTTGAATGCCGAAAGTGATCAGTTTTGAAAATCTCGAGAGTAGAAATTAGTTAACAGAACCGTTTTCGATAAATACTTATTTTTGTCTGGCAAGGTAACGTAGAGACTACAGTTCAGATACCAAACAAGAGACAAAACGATCGGATAAAAAACGAGTGCGAATTCGTTTTGGCTATGACCACACATGTAGTGGTCAGCAGATAATGGGCGACAATTGTGCCTCTGACCACAATATCGCTTGTGTTTGATGTACGAACTCAGTCATGGTAATTCTGTTATTTACACACAAGTCCGCAATCGGACTGCGAACGCTCCAGCCATGGACAAAATTAAGTTAACTTTTTTTACACGATAACCGACGCAAGATAGACAAGAAAGGCCCTCCCTGTGTCTGCCCGATAGAGTCGAACAAACGGAGTGGGGCAAACGAACCAGCATCTTTTGTTGTTTCCATCAGAAACCACACAGAAGAGTGTTCACGAAAGTCTAGTGGTGCCGCCACAATAAGTTGAACCGCAGGCAGTCAAATGAATGGATGAACAGTGAGGTAGAATTGTTCGGCACATTATCCATCGCGTTGAGTGAAATGCCACAACAGAACTTGCGAGATTACAGGTAATTCCGATCGTAACAATTAGTTGGCGCGTTACTGGTTCGCCTGTTGTGTCTTCTTCGAACGCCAACGTTGTGTAAGCTTTCACTTTGTCATCAATATTCGCTTCAATATTCAATATGCACTTGTTACATTTCATCTCAATTGGATTATCCGTACAAATTCAAGTTAACCAACTGATCAAGATTAGGTTTGGAAATGATCAGCACCTAGCAGTGAAAGTGCAGGTACCGATCACATCAAGTTTCCTTCCTATTTACACTTCGTTGTAATGGCCCATCTGATATCATTACCACACCCAGGAAAGGAATCCGACCGTCTGCGACAAAAACCGCAAAGACGTGTTTCTTTTCTGTCAACCCACTTTGTGATTTGTTTGATAATTGATTGACAACATGTTAGTCGTTAAATAATTTTATATAATTGTACCCCGCAAGAATGAGAATTTGCCAAAAAAAACAGTTTTGTTCGCTAAAATTCCGTCAGTGCGGGCTGGATTTAGTAGTTTGGGCTGAAGGTCTAGGTGATCGGATTCTCCAACCCTGAAGCTTAGAACCCTGCGAACTGACGGTATCACACCGTGTAGTACGTAAACGTGGGCACTCTAAATGTCAAGTTCGTTGAGAAACCAGACACCCGAACAAAATTTACTAAGCTGAACACAAGTAAAAAAAAAGATAATTAGACGGACGCCGACGCTGAATACATTAACACATAAGATAAAGCATACGGAGGCATACAGCCCGGTTGGACTGCAGGTCGACCTCAGACAAGCTGTCGGTGTACCTAACAACGCCCACTCGAACAAATTATTGAAAATTGCCCGCACCTTGAGATGAAAGTGTTAGAGGAACCCATTTTTTCCGTCCAAAACCGCCTCCTTCCTCGAGAAGACGATCCTATCCAATCATAATAAGCGGAAATGTCGTGAACATTAGAAAGGTGACCTCCACTAGTTTTTTACTTGTCTGGCTTTTATTCCGCTATGCTCATTGGTGGTTTTTGATGTCTGTCTTTCGGTTTTCTGATTCGAGAATGTTGGTAGGTCACTATGCATCCTATAAATACCATGCAATTTTTCTCCTTGTTGCACACGTTTCGGGGCCAAACAAAGTTGTTTTTTGCACCCGTCTTTTGGTTTGTCTTGGGTGCAATTAACGGGGACCGCCGCCTATTTTCGGGACCAAGATTGCCGTGTTAATTACATCAAGGAGCAGAACCCGATTTCCTATCAATCATCTTATTATATCGAGGACGAACCAGCGTACCGAGTCAAGGGCAATGGGCAACCTAGATTTTAGTGGGGTTTCATGAGTTATTTTGTAAACATAAAGGAGTACGAAACAAGGGAATCATATTGCTTCAAAAGCGTAGGTTCTTTTGTTAGTTGGTTTAGCCCCACTTGGCGCTCGTAAACTTTGACGAATCAAACACTTTTTCAAGTTGAACATCACTCACAGTTGACAGCAGCGTTCGCATTCAGACAGACTTTCCAGCCAGCTTCTTTCGAAAACAAGCGCTAGACTCGAGTTTCACTCTCATTAGAACTTGTCAGTGGTGCATATCCTTGCCATGGCCGGGATTTGAACTCCGGCCATTCCAATCATGAGGCAACCGTGTTAACCACTGCGCTATTGACCTCACATTAGGCACGACCGAATAATCAAATCTGAACGCTGAACCACTCTCGCTTGTGAGCAATGATCAGGTTGCCCGATCGTCTAGAGAGGAGACACAGTAACTGTCCTGTTAACTCCAATCGATAACCCCGCGATTAGGACTTCCGAAACAGGTCGAAATTACTGATCCCATTAAACCTGCAACGCGATATTTTATATTACTGATGGGTAGTCGGGGCGAGAGCGAAATTCGAGTCTAGTGCTTCTTTTCGAGAGAGGCGAGCTCGAGTACCAACTAGATGATATGTAATATAACACGAAACCCATTATGGAGGTAGACAAAGTAAAACATAACGCGGAGCAGAAGAAAGAGAAAAACCAGTTAGCATATCCAAGTGTTACCACACTTCCCATAGAGACGACATTGATTACGAGTCTGTCACATTCGATAAAGTCACTTATTCACAGATTCCCGAGTTTCCAGACCGGGGAGATGCGTTGGTCCACAAGCAAGGCACAATAGCAGTTGTTTCATGTTTACGTGTCAAGCCACTAATCGGCCGGATATGCGAAACAAAACCTATTGATGCAGAGTACGCCTGGTCTTTTGTAGAAAGGCTCAAATATTATCAAGGCAAACAGTGGACGTCCACAAGTGCATCCTGGCCCTTGGAATGTAACTGCTGATCGTTCACCTATATCTCTAAAAACATCCACGCAGGTAGCACAGGCTAACGAGGCTACTTACCAGTTCCAATACGTCATTATCAATGAGGAACGCGGATAGATCCCTGAACCATTACTCTACAGTTTTCAAGAGCAAAGCAAACTCCGAACCAACAAACAGGAATCGTTAACCTACTTAATGCTTCTTGGGCGGCACAACCTAAACATAAAAAATGTCGCCTAGGAGGTGTTTGACATCGTTGGAATATTCACTTCCTAATGTTGTCCATAGCAAAATTAACGAGGAAGGATGATAAGAAACAACCTTGGCAAGCAGCATAAGCTATCAAAAACCAGCCCGAAAAAGCTTCGCACACGCCTATTTATCTCGAAAGCTGTTTACGTCAAGCTTGTATGCGTTTACCACACGTGATAGGCATACTCCCATGTCAGAAGAAAAGACTGGGAAACAGAAGTGAACGCCACGCGAATGGTTAGGAAGGCAGGCAACACTTGTCAGCGATGAGGGAGTCAAAATTTTAATGTTTGTCGGGCAGTGAGGCCATTAATGAGGCAGACGACACTCATTCACAATAAGTGAACACTTCGAGGGCCAGTGTAACTGACCTACTGCTTCTACTGTGTTACCGCCACAAACTTACAATGTGGCACCTTAGTCGCTAGATTTAGAACCACCCAGTAAAACTGAGGTCCGCAATTGTACTTCGGTTCTCAAACGTGAAAGTGATGCTGGCCCAAGTGACATCGTGTCAACACTTTTCAAAGAAGGTGGGAAGGCGTTGGCAGTGAACTTGACTGAATTATTTCCATTTGTGTGGAAGACGGAGAACATCCCCTGTGCCGGGGTCACTCGAAAGCAGTTCACATATTCAAAAAGGCGACCGGGGCTCTTACGAAAAACATCGGGGAATCAGCGTGACTTTAGCCATTACTGGGGCTCTGACACCCGCGAAGTCGCTCACCGAGGTATTGGTAACTGCGGGTCAGATCCAGCTCTTTGACTGAGGACCTCGCGACCCACAGAATCTGTGGATGGAGACGTTAGATAAGATGGCGGCTAATAGAACCCAGTGGCGCGAATGTTGCTGTTTAGCCGAGTTGTCTGTGAAATGAGTGTACTTAGAGATACGGCGCAGTGGAAGTTGAGCTGCCTTGATGATGACGCAGTACATTCACTTATGGAAAGATGTTTGTTTGTAGGTTACGCACAGGTCGATGAGTAGATCATGAAGGCTGAATTACAGGGCACACTCAGAAGTCGACAATATTACAATATGTGAGAAGACTGCCGACGGACATAAGAATCCGCTCAACTTCACGGAAATGGCTTAAACTTCCGCAAGTGCTTTTAATGACATCGAAAGTGCAACTTCTAAATGAGTAAATTTACTGGGGTATGAGGTTTCTCACGGAGTTACTAAGCCAGATCCTCACCATCTAGAACTTCTTCGAAATCTAGCACCGCCCAGAGCTATCGGATCATAGCAGAGGGTTGTCAAGATGTTTGTCGATTACCCCCAATGGACGGCCCGGTATTCTGAAGAGATACATCCAATAACAGCAAAAGTTCGAAATACCCTTAAAAATCCCAAAAAAGAAGTTACAGTATCCAGCCGTCACTGCCAGCCGTCTCCTGGTCGTCGAAACGGACGCTTTCTATGCTTCCGTTGTTGTTACACTTAGTCAGAACGGCAAACCGTCACCATCGTAGACAGCAATATATCGATGGTTCACACTAATGCTTAACTTCCACACAACCATGAAGAAAAAGCAAACCCTGTATAGGAAGAGAGAAGGAAAGAAGAAGGGGACGGGAAGGGACCTAACTACTGAAGGTATTTACGTCTATATTCAAACATTCAACATCAAAGTGCCCTGCTGCAAGTGAGAGTAAGTTGTCATCAATAAGACAGCTTCCTTACGGCTTTCACTGCCCCACTCCATTAAGTGCAATCACTTCACAGACAACTCGGACAAACAACAAAAACAGTCACGCCACCGAGCTCGATTAACCGCCATCTCATCTAACGTCTCCAACCACCGACTCTGGGACTCGCGAGGGCCCCAGCCCAACAGACGAACCCGACCTGCAGTGACCAACCCCTTTCGCGAACGACCGCATTTCTCTACACCAGATCATCATGTGTCCACCCCGTACCAGTTGGCCAGTTGGTCGCAGTGTCGGCAAAGGGCGCTCGGTGTGGCAGACGATTAGCCGGCATCCTTAGTACATGATCTAACTATCTAAGTCTGTGCAAATGTAAGGACTGAACAGAAGAACTCGTTTTGCAATCACTACCAAACACCCGCTTCCTTACCTCCTTGTGACTTACTCGCAGGTGCCACTCGATACGAGCGGTTGGACGCAGTCATCAGTGGTCAAATACCTGAAGACGGTTCACGTCTTCTACCCTGGGCGACCAGGTTTCGCTGCCGTAACGTAATACGGGCCTCATTGTTGTCTGATACACGCAACCCTTAAGCCTCCGGGAGACCTCTCTGTCGCCGTGGATGCCCCCAGATTAGCAAGTACCGTTTAAGCATTAGGGATGCGCGCTTCTATTTTATCCGGGATAATCCCGCCGGAGCCATTGGTGCAGCTTCTTAGAAAAATAAACTGGCTAATAACCTCTGTGACTTCATTATCTAACCTTAAGTCTACGTAATTACAGCAATCCTGCAGAAGCACTTTGCACTTTGAGGCTGTGAAGCGCATTCCGAAGTATTCAGCAGAAGGTGAAATAGCGTCTAGCATTGCATTTGCTGCTTGTAAAGCGTCAAACAGCAACATATTGTAGTCGGCATAATGAATTGCGTTTTTTCCTTGAGCACTCTCTGACAGTGAGTAGCACCACGCTTCCGTAAAAAAAGAAGCGCATGCATTCGTAGAAGCCATTCTGTCGTGGGGACACTATCTCCTCGGGCGACACCTTCGCCTGGTAACTGATCAGTAGTCCGTCGCATTTATGTTCGATCAAACACATAAAGGAAAAGTAAAGAACAACAAAACCGTGTACCGGAGGATCGTGCTCTCTCCTTCTCAATGTGATACCGTTCATCGCCCTGAGAAAGATAACCACGCTGCAGTTATTGTGGCTCCTCACAGCCGGATCCTGATTTGAAGCTTCTATGTGAAACGTGCTATCCCAGTGACAAGGTACGCAAAACTATCAAGAAACGTGCTACTTAATGTGAATTAAAACCCTGTTTCTATCGTCCTCCCCTTAAGCCAACCTTTGAAAGGTGAAGTGTAGGCTACAAGAGGCCGCCGCCATCCGTGAGCAACAACCGATGAGAACTCTCGTTTTCCATTCGCTTTCGTTCGTCCGAACATGATTTCTCAAGGAGTCATGCATTATTTGTATCAGTCGTCTTCTATATTCGGAAAGCCGTCGTACATACACAGCAATGGGACAGCATCTTTCTTATCAGCAAATCTTTGGACATTTCTGTTGATAAAGGGCGTAGCATGTAGTCGTGCCACTACGTACAATCCACTAGAGAAAAGACAAGTCGAACGTCAAAATAGCACTCTCTGGAGTATCACCACACTTTTTTAAGGTCGCAAAGCATTCCTACTGCGAAATGGAAGTCCGTACTGCTTGATGTCTTACATTCTATCAGATGTTTGTTATGTGCCACAAACAATGCTACTCCGAATGAGCGACTGTTCGCATACAATCATAGATCGGATTCCGGCACGGCTCTGTCAGCTTGGCTCACTAAACCTGGTCCGACGTTTTTTCGAAAATATGTCCGCCAATCCAAATTCGGTCAATTGATTGAAGAAGTGGAATTACTGGATTGTAACCAACATTTCACTCATATAAGCTTCATCAACGGACGTGAAGATACCGTTGCTCTTCGTTATTTTGCACCCAAAGAGGAAAATTCCCACCACTGATAAATATCCGACTCCAGAAGCTCTCTACACCATTGGTGTGCAAGAACGCTAACATGCGGACAAAGCTGACGGATCCGATGAATTAAGTAACAGTGATCCCACAGAAAAGGAGTAACGTGTACGTCCTTATTTTTTACGTCCTAGAGATGTGATTTTGCATATACCCCAAATGCCACATCCGGTTATTTCAGCGGTGGCGAATGTAGCGTAATTTGTGTTTATATAAACTGACAGTGGTACATTCACATTACGTGCTGTAACACATTTGTTACCTGACCATTTTAGCCCTCACAACTCTATTGCAAAGTGAATAAAGCTTCCATTGCAGCAGTTTCGTTTCCTTCTTCTTGGGTTCATCGTATGAGATAACTGAACATGTTCCCAAACACAAGCACATTGATGTTGACTGTTTGAATATAGATGTAGCTATTCTTCATAGTCAGGTCCAAACCCCTGTTTTTTCTCCTTCTCCTTCTTGGTCAGAGTTCGGTTTTCTTCTTCATGTTTGTATGGCAGTTAGCTATCAGTGAGAATCACTGATGCATTGCTGTTTATGATGACGATGATGGTGAGCGAAGACGTGGAGGATACGGTCACGGTGGGGAAAAAACGGGCCTGGTCTGCTCTTACGTGAATCTGTTGAAGTGGTTAAGGTCTAAGGAGTGATTATGGGGTAGAATCCCAGACGCAACATAGTATTATATTGAGATATCGATTAACGCAAAACGTGCCAAACAGTGATAGAACCAAACCTTACGCTTAGGCTATGAAACAACTATTCACAAACTGGGTGTGCTTGGGCTCACTGAAAGGCAAAGCGGAATGAAAAAAGTTCTAAGCTGTTTAGCTCACGGGGGGTCAACAGAAAACCCGATCTTGTCGAGTTGCGTACAAGTATGTTTATCGTTGACCAGAGCAGCTCGTTTACCTGCAAGTTTCTCATATATCCGTTGGAGCAAACGCGACGCCAATCCCTTCCCATGGGTCGAATGTAACATCGTTCGTTGGTACGAATCACAGTCAGACCATCCTTACACAAATGCAAGATACGCAGTGTGTGTATTCCGGTCAGCGCGCCTCCGAACACAGTGACGTTGAACATGTTATCATCGGCTGAAATCAACTCGGTCATTTGAAGCTTCAATACCGGGATGAATACTCGACAGACGGACTGTTGACTCAATTGACTGCCGTATAAGGGACGATGGTCAGACGAAAACGGCGATACTCCGAGTATGAACAGGATAACCAAAACCATGATGACAGCAATCAGGGCAAGCAAGGTGGACAAAAGACAATGGTAAAACGAACGTCTACGACCTCCTTGATTCGGCCCATTAGAAAACGGAGAGCGAAACCAGACCTTTGGTTGCCCATATACCTCATTGCCCACCGGAGGTCGTAGAATAAGTGGCTCCGTCTGAAGATTACAGGAAAGGTAGGTTTACAAGTAGGAAAATTAATCGCAAACAAGAAAGCGTATGCTAAAAAGGCTGTCGACCATATACACAGTTTCCCTACAAGCCGAAGTGCTAGTCACCAAAAGTTGTGGTCAACGTTGCAGAAAATTGGAGACTGAAGGAAGAAAAACACTACCAGCGACATCAAAAGTATAACCTGACATCGATGAAAATAAAATTGCATTAATTCAACCGGGCGCTCAAACTCTATTCGACGCACATTAGCCACCGCTATCTATTCAGTGTCCATAATGTTGGTACAGAAAGTTGAACCAACAGTTAATTGACTCACACCAACATCCTCTTTGCAACCTTAACAAGAAGTCAGCAACAAGGCGCTGTAAAAAGTAAAACTCAAATCGGCACAGGGTGGTCGTTGCCACTTACCCATAGACCTAATTGTGGGTTGCATATCGCTCGATGAATTTTTTAAACCAGGTTTAACGTTTATGTCATAAACCGATTCTTGCGACGCAAAACACTGATTTATGTGCGAACGTCATCAGATTGCACAAGAGCAGTCCAGATTATGAGATATCAATATCGCAACTCAGTATTCGGTATACAGAGCCGTCAACATTCACTCCCGGTTACCTTCCGAATAGTGCATGAAGTCGTTAGCGCCTACACAGAAATGCAAAGCTTCGCGACCCATCAACGAAAGACCCGATTAAAACTGAATTCACCACTATGGTGTGATATAATAGAAGTGATCAGCCAACAAATTATAACTTGCACATTTTTTCGCCTACCCCAGCCGTAGAGCAATAAACTTGTGATGGTCCATCACGTGCGGAAATAGATCAAAGGCACCCGTGATCAGAAACCCAGTGCGAAGGTCTTCCGCATGAGTAGGCAAGATTTCGTGATCACGCAAAAGCAGTGCCTAAACAAGTGAAACTGACTGGCAAGTTACAAGTTCTAAGCTTGTAGTCGGTCAATACTTAAGCTAAATGGCGTTTTCTTGCGAGTTTCAGATCCGAATATCATTTCAGCGGTATTGTGGGAGTGCATTGTTTATCTTGGTTAAAGAAGCCGTGCAACAAATGCACTCTCTGTAAGTGAATACAAAATGACATAAAATACAAAAAGTACCTGGAACTCACAGAAACGGTTTTCTCTATACACGAACCCGAGGAAGTCATCTTGCAGAAACTCGAGTTATTAGCAACGTTCACGTAGACGGATTCCAAAAAATTCTAAAAATTTGGACGAGAGAACCATGAACCCGTCTTTGTGAAAAATAAGATATAACCCGAAGAATCATCATCACCATAGACAGCAATACATCAGTGGTTCACATTAATGCTTAACTGCCACACAACCATGAAGAAAAAGCAAACCCGGTATAGGAAGAGAGAGAATGAAAGAAGGGGACAGGAAGGTACCAAAATACTGAAAATGACACGTCTATATTCAAACATTCAACATCAAGGTGTCTACACCTTGCAAACAAGAAAAGAATAAAGCACCACTTAGACGCACAAACTGATGTCGTAACATGTAGAAGAGGCACGTGAAGGTAACTGCTCTGGTTCATCTCTACTATAAGCTGAAATATGTACAAGCACCTAAACGTGGGACATTCCTATTCTATGGAAACTCCATCAGTGACCGCTGGCCTTCAAGCAAGCATGGTGACCACAGACAAGCCACATCTAAATAAATTTATTATGTAGGAAGGCCGAAATCCTCAGAGATGAACTTTCACAATAGCACCTCTAAACCATATACACCCTGCAGCAGAATGACACGATCACCACTGTTTTTAGCGGTAGCTTCCTTGACACTCACCTTCCGCAAAGGAACGAAAGTTCGTAAAAGATTACAGTAAGTATGAAAAGCCGCGACGGAAAGTGAAATATAGACAAAAATACCCGTGACAATACCAAACAGCCACCTACGCACCGTGATTGCAGAAGGAATCGGAGCGATGTACTTCTGCCAGTCCGCATCAGCGTCTCGATGCGTCGATTAAGCACGCTTCTAACGAGGGAGTATAGTACAGCAGAACGCAAACCACTAAACTTACTTCAGAGCAACGGGCAGTACTACAGTTGAGCTGTATACATTGGCACTCTTGCGCAACTGGCGAGCAAACGAAATTTGCCGAGTTCTCATGGGGTTGAAACCAAGTATGCAGGTTTTTTAAATTAAACCACTAATATATGCTTTCATGATACACGACGTACTATTCAAGAGGTTGACTTGTTGTGACACTGCATCACTTCGTTGAATAAATGATGGGGGCAGAGGGCGTTCTAACGCCTGCACACATAGGATGGCGTCTTGACTACCATTTGATATTTTCGGCTCGCCCAGTCCAAAGGCAAAAAATGATCACATATGGCCATCAAGCGCTAACGAACAGAACAAGGTAAGACGAATTTTTGGTCGCTTAGGATACCTCCCAAATGCAGTATTGATTGAGTGGCTATGCGTGTCCTGTTTTCAAGGGGCTTGACACATAAGTGGTCGATCATCGCAAAGCCAGTGCTTTGGTCTGGCAGAATCAAAGCAACCTTGAGCATATGCACACGTCTATTGGGGTAATTTTTACTGATAGAGGTTTCAGCATGGAAATCACCAACCATCGTAAAAAGAGTTTGAGCTTCAACGCTACAAGGTATATAAGCTGCAGTGTGATGGGCAGTCATATGTGCATCAGATAGTCAAACCCGGACAAGAGCACCTGCAGTGTGTGGGCTCGGGCACGATATCGCGCTTTGTAAACTAGGTTTCTTTACCACTCAATTACCGTGCGTCCAAATCGCTGATCAACACTCTCTCATTGGTGGCCGCACGTCACTCGGTTAGAAGAAGCACCGGCCTCGTCAGCTCAAAACCGGCCGGAGGGAATGCATGCGGCAGAATATAGTTGGGTTTACCTAAGCCAACTGATAAGCCTGGAGATCAAGACTACACAATGATTTAACTGCAATAGGTCTACAACTCAAAAATTACCTACCATAAGTGGTTCAGTTGTCAAGATGAGATCTAACACAGAGAACCGTTTTGAGGCATGGAGTCCGGTGGTCTTTCTTAAACAGTTCATAAACCATAACTTTCACTAGAAAGCACCCTTGGATTATTTACATCCAACAGATACCGAAGTTTCGCATCAGAAGCACAATGTGAAACTGATGAGCAAGTGACCTCCATATGGTGTATCATAAACGGGGATGCTAAAGCTCCTATTCCCAATCGGGTTTGCGTATCATTCCGATTATCCAACTAGTTTTCCAGGACGTTATACGGAGTCAGAACCCATAAGGTTGAATCCCCAGGAGCACCAACAGGAATCTGAGACAAAGTCAGGAGCATACACCTCGACCGGGTTTGGTCACTTTGTATGACATCTGAAGACAACCTCAAAATAGAAAATAGCAAAGTGCAGTTCGGTTTCGGTTGTCCCCATCATCAAAATCAAAATAGTTACACATTAGTGATCCACGGTGATATACCATCGCAATACACATGAAAAAACAAGCAATAACTACGGAAGACGATCGGGAACGGAAAAGGACTTTTTTCTTCATGAAGAATCTTTGCTTAAACTTGGCCAACATCCGGGCGCCTACACCTTGCAATCGAACAGCGAGTGAAAGTATTGCGTCATCGACAGGAAACCTCCATTAGGGTTTTCAGTACCCTGTGGCATAGGACTGGCTCAGAGAATATCGGTAGCACAACGCTGTAGGTATCCATAAACAGACCGTTGAAATAGCTGGGGCCGAAGGCCGCCTCTGCCTGTACAGGGAAAATCTGAAAATCAATGTTCGGCTCTAAGTTCAGATACGCTCAGTCGGAGCCAGCAACTATGAGCGTTTGACAGACGCCTAGCCACGCGCTAGATTGTTAGCGCCGTTAACTACCGCAGTAACCTTTGAGATTAGGTAAGACTGTGTGATAGTCTCTCTATCTATCTACCTATCTATTTCTATCTCATACTCGTTTGAAGAACACTTAATCACAAACACGCAAGCGAAACGAGTGCCAATATTAAGCCGGATTGGCGATCTCCCGAGAACTCAAAAATGAGTCTACAGCAGGTTTCCTCCGGTTACTTAGGCATCTGAGAGGGTGTTCATGGTTAATAAAAATGACTCCACGACAACCAAGCAGACTGAGGTGAATTCCGAGGAACAAGTGAGGTTTGTCAATAAAACTTTATTTTAAAACGGTAGCACAAAGGCTGAAAAGGAGAGGTAAACATAGGCATGAAAGTCCACAAAATCAATCACAAACCGCTGATGATGATTTCAGCGATTTCAGCGATTGATACACGGGTTCGAGGCAACGGCCCAAGGTTCCCGGATCCAGTCGGTTTTCCTTGCTCAGTGTCAGCGGGCTTCTGTTGAGCTGAAAGGCGATCATTGAAAACAGGGTGTAGCACCGCACATGGAGATTACAGTGAATACCAAGAACAGAGAAAGATTATTCGCATAATGCAATTTTAGATAAATGAGAATCAAGCAAAGCTTTAAAACGATTCCTAGAAGCGCTACTGACGACCTCAGAAGGAAGGCTGTTCCAATAGTTAATAACCCTGTAAGAAAAGAACTGCTGCCTAAGAAAGGTCCGAGGACGAAGCTTGAAAAGCTTCCTATTATGTCCTCGCCGGCCGTCATCATTCGCTACAGTGAAGAACTGTTCTACAAGACCTACTCTAAAGAAGAAGTGTGTGAGTATTAAATCCCC
>QNGE01001195.1:0-29469 GCA_008508345.1 Paragonimus westermani
CAAGCCATCACACCACGTCAAGGTCCAGTCTCACCATGACAGTCGGCACCCTCAAGACTTTCATATATCCGGCAAGAATGACCACCTCGTAACCACGTTGCCCATACAAAAGGAAGTTCAGCTAAATTTATTGCGCTATTTGAAACAGTGAACGTAGTCCCGGAACAAAACAGTTTCACAGTATACATTTGGAGCACAAAAACCAGGTGCTTTTGTTGCGCAATATCACGACAAATGTAGGTGGAAAAAAACGGAAACATATTCTTCATCAGTTTCTCGTATGTACCATTGCAACATCCTGTACTGCAAAACCTTCCTCTGATTTATCCAGTCATTGTTAAGGCTCCCTGGTGAAAATCAGATGTCCGTTCGTCGCTTTCGCCATGGCTATATAAAAACAGCTTTCAGTCCTATATAGTTTAATGATAAACACTTTGAGGAATAGTGATATCAGGTTTTCTTAATGGTGTGTTGTTCGTTTGGAAGGGACACAGAATCTAGTAGCATAGCTTTAGCTCTTCAAGCTGGATCCGCATGAATAGAACGCGTGGACACGCGTGCATACCTAAGTACCGAAAACAGCAACACGTTTCCCGAACACTAAATAGGCGTAAGGTAATATGGCAACGAAAACTGGACATCTGATCGGGTGGTTTCATGACTGTACTGGATGCCAAATAACAATCGTTTGACATCGCCTTGGCGACAATTTGATCAGCTGACTTTCATTCGGTTGACTGAAAAAACCCTCGACCTACTGACAGGTTAGTCTACGGATTTCATTTCAAGAGCATTAACAGTGACCAGTGTCTGAAATTACTAGGCTCTTTAACGGGAAGTGCACGAATCGAGCTACTGTGTCACAAGCAAGTATGCGAAAGAAACAATTAAACTCTGATATACGAGTAGCCTAACCAGATCAAATTACACGTAAATCAGGCAGAGTAGGGCGATTGGTAGTTCATTCCATCCGCGTATTTCTGTTAGCACAAAATGAGGTCAAGGTCAAATCGATGGGGATATCAACAGACTGAGTACAGTTTTGACGTGTGCCAGTATAGAACTTAGTCCGATTTGTCAACCCAATCCCCAGCCCAGTGGTCTAATAAGCGTCTCACTACTGTAGGGAGAACTAAAGCCGGATAGACCCAGCCTGAGGTCAGTCAGTAAAACCAGATATGCTCTCCAATAACCGAGATATAGAGACCAACTGTTAGTGTGCAGCTGTTGCCGACATCAGTCACGACGACCAACACCGCGCAACCAATTAGAACACGCGGAACGACCGACAAACCTAGCGCCAGCACACAATCAAACATCAACATCACGGACGTGGGGTAAATGGCTCGCTGTCCGATGCGATCAGAAAAACCAGCGACCAATGAAGGCAGAAAAAGGAACGGACAATGGAATTGAGTGTTCACTACAAGAAGTCAAGGTTTCAAACAACGGTTTTCGGTCATTCTCATCAGGCATACGCAATCACAAGGGATTCATTGGACTTATACATAAAACAGGACTATGTTTATACGCAGTGGTAATGGTCATAGCAACTGTGTATGACTGTCTAACCGGTGTGGTGGTGGGTTTGTGTATGCGCGTGTTTTGTGTTTAAATGAATCATGTGGTCAGTGTGTGATAACGTGTCAATCGGGTTACTGGGTAACTGAGTTTCAGACGGTTTGTACACGGTTGGCTACGGGAGGTGTAGGGCCTGTATGAATTTTTTTGGGTGCACAGTTGGGGGTTGTAGAGTTTGACAGGGATCGCCTCTGGCATCGTTAACAGTCTCGTCCTGACAACTTGGGGATGGACCTGGGACACTTTGTAAATAATTTTGAACGTTATCCACGGAAAAGAATGTGAAATGTAAAGATGCTCAGTCAGCGATAGTTTACCTAACTTTTCCTCGTCATTCTGTAATCCATGCAGGCCCTACACCTCCCGTAGCCAACCGTGTACAAACCGTCTGAAACTCAGTTACCCAGTAACCCGATTGACACGTTATCACACACTGACCACATGATTCATTTAAACACAAAACACGCGCATACACAAACCCACCACCACACCGGTTAGACAGTCATACACAGTTGCTATGACCATTACCACTGCGTATAAACATAGTCCTGTTTTATGTATAAGTCCAATGAATCCCTTGTAATTGCATATGCCCGGTGAGAATGACCGAAAACAGTTGTTTGTAATCTTGACTTCTTATGTTTATTATGAACACAACTGTTCTGTAGTACAGTAGATCTTCTTATGAATCCCGTGGGAATCTGGAAACGATTGAAACAGTCGAAGGACCAAACGCTGGTGAAACAACTTAACGAGTTCGTGAAGTTTGGCATCAGGATTGGAGAAGCGAACGCTCTTGTACGATTTCTCAATGATTGTATCAATAATAATTTCCGAAGTTTTACTGGAATATTCTACGTCATTGCAACATACAAATCACTGTCAACCCCGTTCAGCGTCATGCCAGGAACGAAAGAGACTCGTGTCTAGCAAAGATCGACGAGCTAACCCGTAATCAGTCTCAACGTCTGGGTGCTGCCGAATCACTCCCGGAAGAGGAGATGNATCCGAGCGGTGTGATACTTTCCCAATCCTTCCACCCGAACGAGACCCGACCTCAATAAGGCGGCCAACCTGAGTGCTCCTATCTCCAACCATAACACCTATATAAGAACCATATGTCGACAGAAGGAGAGCGGCCAGATCCGAGTAATACGCGTCCTTAACACCGAAGTCACTAGTCACTAGGAATATAAGCAAACACAGTGAAAAAATTTATGAAAGTTTTACGCCCACAGCTGGTCTCAACAGAATCTGCCAAACACACGGCACAGTCTACTGTTAACAGGAATCCAATCTACTAATGTAGCTGCGGCCGTCGTGCTGAGCGCTGTATCGACTCCAGTCTGACCGGCAACGATGCCCATGGAATCACTCGAAGTGTATAACCACCACCGAGTAGACAGTGTGGATGTTGTCGGTTCCATATGCTGACTACTGTCCTAGGTTCTAGTCTCCAAAATGCAACAGACATCGACATTTAACGAGTCTAACGTTCGTCAGAGAGCGGCCTGTTGACCTATCAGTTTTAGAGTGCGAACGTTGAAAGCACCTATATTAGTTCGCATTTTAGGTCTGAGCAAGGGACGAGGGAGGTCTGAGGCTGAATGGTGAAAGAGGGTATTTACAGACAGTGTTGCTATGATTAGCCATATCTGTCGTTGGACCTGTAAAGTAATTACCAGCACTCGGGGTCAGAAGGTGCCCGAGAGCCAAATTTGATAGAACAGTGGGGGAGGAGTCAGCAGTGGCATGTTTTCGTCCATCCACCATGCTGTATGCAGCAGATAGGGCGACCCGGTTCAGTTTGGAATTACTGATGTCGTGATTATTCGTGGTTGTATTTGGGCTGACACATTGCCAGGACGCCCAGACCTAGACAGGAGAGCGATTAGGGTTCGCAACCGCAGCCTTTGGCTCAAAAGCCTGTGCCGCAAGGCGGGTGAGGGACAGTGTTGCAGAAATGGTACATTTTTCGGAAGGACCAGGAGACTGTGGTTTGTCAGACCTCTACCTATGGATCTGCCTGACTGTTGTCACCACACCTTCCGGTTTAGCAATAAATCAGTGGTTCACACTAATGCTTAACTGCCACACAACCATGAAGAAAAAGCAAACCCATAAAGGAAGGGAGAAGGCAAAACGAAGGAGACAGAAAGAGACCTAACTATTGAAAATGACTACGCCCATATGCAAACATTCAGCATCAAGGTGCCTACACCTTGGAAACAAACAACCGAGCTGCAAGTCAAAGTAAGGCGTCATCAGCATGACAAATTCCTTACGGTTTGCACTGCCCCGCGTCACCAACTGCACTCAATTCACAGACAACTCGGACAAACAACGACAACATTCACGCCACTGAGCTCGATTAGCCGCCATCTCACCTATAGTCTCCAGCCACCGACTCTGTGAGTCGCGAGGGACCCAGTCCGGGAGACGAACTCGATATACAGTGACTAACACCTTCGTGAACGACCTCATTTCCCTACACCAGGTTATTATCTGTCCATCTCGCACCTTACAACAGTCGGTCGCAGTCAGCGAATAGTGCTCGGTGTGGAAGATGACTAGCTGGTATCCTTAATACATGACCTAACCATCGAAGCCTGTGTAAACGTAGGGATTGAACAAAAGAACTCGTTTGACAATCACTACCAAACACCCGCTTTCTAACCTCTTCGTTACGCACACGCTTGTGCCACCCGATACGAGCGATTGAACGCAGACATCGGTGGTCAAACACTTGAAGACGGTTCACGTCTTCTACCCTGAGCGGCCAGGTTTCGCAACGATTGTGTAATCATATGTGAACGTAACGTACTAGCTTGTATAGTAGAAACAGACCACCGCCTCACAAAAATCAAACAGATTTAAATGAGACCAAACTGCGGAAAATTAGAGATCCGAACCAAGGACAGAAATAGCGTGCCCGAACGCTGCAACGCTCTAACAGCTGAGTAAAAAAGAACCACACCAGGATCCCGAAATTTCACATTTAGACTCTGCTACCCATCGATCTCTATCTCGCGTGAAAGTCATCAAATGATTCGGAGGATTTAGGTCCTAAATCACTAAAGCACCTCCGCGTACAAAACTGGATGATTAAACAATAGGATAGTAACTACCGCAACAACTAACATTCAAAAATCTCACCAGCTTTGGTCCATATCTAGACACTTGGCAGACGAGCTGGAAAACAACTGTCTCAGTAACCGGACTGCTACGATCAGCTAGGTGCACCTGAGGTTGTTCTAGCCAACGTTCTGTTAAGTCGCGTCAACTGATATTCATGTACTCAATCAGACAATCGACTTAGCAAAGAAATACATAAAAGGGTTAGTTCCAGAAGGTAGAAGTTTGTTTTAAAGGTATAACAGGATCACGGATGCAGAACGGAACAGCATATATGTGCGAATTGCATCAGAATTGCTGCAGCTTTTCACGCTCACTTTGCATCAAGAGTACAATCTCCAAGTTGACTATCACTCACATTTGATCGCCGCCTTCGCATTCAGAGAGACTATCCAGTCAGACTCTTTCGAAAAGAAGCACTAGAGTCGAGTTTCGCCCTCACTAGAGCTCACCAGCAGTGCCACGGCTGGGATTTAAACTCCGGCCACGCGTTCAAGAGGTATGAGTGTTGACCACTGCGCTATTGACCCCACATTAGGCACGACCGAAGTATCGAATCTGAACGCTCCACCACTCTCGCTTATGAGCAATGATCAGCAGAATTAATGAAACCACATCTCTCATCCACTGATAACGTTCTAGGTGCGAGCCAGATTGTTTGCATCCCTACGTGAACGGAACGTTACAAGTAGCCGATTTGTATAAAAACCTACTGCAAGACGCCCATCGTAGCATTTACGATTTGCGACGGGTACACATATTCAACGCTGCTTTAGTCTGAATGGCTGTCCGGATAGGCGTTTAGTCTAACGAAACAAAACTTTCAAAGTGGATGCGAAGACCAGGCAGAATTTGCCCCCAGTGTATTGTTCGCTGAACTGACTGACCTTCTGTTCTGACCATAGCAACGAACAGAAAATATTTGACTGTGGCATTCTGACATGAATGTTGTTATTGGCTTATTAGAGCACTCACAAAACAACGTTCATGGTGACAGTTCCAAAGATAACAGAAATTTGACCTCCTCAATGGGAGCAACTTCAAACACAAACCAATCCTTCCTTGACTGGCAATTATTAGGAGCCACGGTTTAAACGACAGAGTACCGATTAGCATTCGTGTAATCTGCAACCTGCCCATTGACCGAATTTCCAACTCACATGTAGAAAGGGAATCTGACTGAAATAAATCGGACAGCGCTCCTGAATGACCACTGATTCAACACTCCAAAAGATTAATCCGTTAGCCTATTTCCAGTTTTGCTCTCGTTAGAGCTGATCAGCAATGTATACCGTCATGATCTGAACCCCAACTAAGCCCTCATGAGATAACTGTGTTGATGACAATATGATAGAATTGTCATATAAAAACGGCCATCCATATTAACTTATGCGCGATGTTCAGATTGTCAGAGTGCCTCAACAAGAGGCAGTGTCACGTCAACTCTAATCGATAACCCCACGAGTAGCACCTTCCATCAGATTGAAGGCAAAAACCGATAAACCTGTTGAATGATCACTTGAGTGGTGATAACTAGGAGGTAAAAACCGGCAGAAATTGAGCATAAAACACAAATGATCAGTGTTCCCTGAAGACTTTTCAGTCAGCCATTTTTGTGTGTAATCTGAGGTTGATGGCGCAGTAGGAAACACGATTGCCCCATAAAAGTGTGCCATGGCAAGGATATGCACTACTGACGAGAACGGCACTTGAGTCCAGTGGTTCTTCTTGAAAAGGAATGGCAAAAGTCTTTGGGAATGTGAAAGCTGCGAAATGGACAACACAGCATAGAGTTAGTAGTGTTGTGATATACCCAAAGCCATATTAGTCTGCGTGCTACTGTTTTTTTCGACCGTGTGAAATAATGCATCAATATCAAGGTCGATCGATGCAATTCTTGTTTGAAATAATAATCCTTATTATCCACCGTCTTCTTTGGTTGAGAAGCAGCACTACTTCACACAAAATACAGCCATGTTTCATACGCACTGAACCGAATCTCATCCCCAGAGCACATCTGTGCAGACAAGTGTTGTGAACCGAGAAAGCGGATGGTACAGAAGTTGTTTATTTGGGGAAACAAATGAACGAGTTACACGTCTCGATGGGACTATGAACAAAAACACTCAGTTGCATATCACACTGATCTGATGATGTTCCGGTCGCTTTGGACACCATGTCTCAATTCCCTCATGTGGCGAAGGCCATTCCACGTGATGCTGTCCCCCAATGATCCTTCCCGTATCTTTTCCGTATTTTTCCCGCGGCCATTTCGATCCACGCTGCTACTGAATAGTAGTGTAAGTAATATAGTGTGACCGTCTATCCTCACTACACATGATAGCATACAGTCTGCCATATCAGGCCTATCTTTACAGAGACCTACCATATTCGATATCCGGAGAATGAAATCCACTTCCATTCTCATCTCAGTGTGAACGCTCTTGAATTAACGTGCTGGGAGGAAAACCATCAAACTCTCTTTACTGCGGCAGATATACATCTGCATACCGACGGTAGAAACACAAGTCCTCGACCATTGTGTCAATCACTCGGACCGAGTATTTTTCTTGAACAGACACCTAAACAACAGACAGTGATAGTCCGAGGCGACTCATCCAAATGGCTAAACACTGAAACCAAATAGTGCATTCACTTTGTACGTGAGG
Organism: Paragonimus westermani; assembly: GCA_008508345.1. Taxonomy (NCBI): domain Eukaryota; kingdom Metazoa; phylum Platyhelminthes; class Trematoda; order Plagiorchiida; family Troglotrematidae; genus Paragonimus; species Paragonimus westermani. The sequence goes on from QNGE01001195.1 coordinate 7,386, forward strand.
AATAGCTTCTTTCAACTGAATTACTGAGTGAGTGATTAGGACCCACTGGACAACATGTAGCTGATAGTCTTCCTGAATGGCATATTGGTCAACGATGACAAGATGTCAAATGAGCACATTTATGTATCCACAGTGTAAAAAATACTCACAGACCAAGCCAAACTAGATGTCACAAAGCGAGTGGGGACAAATGTCAGCATACGAGTTCTGGAACTTTCGTGAATTGTTTTATTACCACACGATACAGGTGGAACAGGTCTTAAGGATTAGCTTTTGTTGTGCATCTTAAATACTATACACAAATGAATTCGCAAGATTTTCGGTAGTTAGATTCGAACGAACGCTTAATTGGACACCAGATGGAAACGTTTTATCCAGCTTGCCTTCATTTTATTCAACTTGATTAGATCATTCGTCCCGTTCACCAACACGACTTTGAAAGCTTGATCAAATGGTATGGGGAGCTCGTTCAGACACATGGATCCCTGATTGAAACGTAACATAAGTTGACCAGCTGGTGACGTTTAACTGGTTGGAAGAAGTGAAATCCTAAGTCGGGAAACAATGACTATTTGAAGAATGCTCCGAAAGAGGGATGACAGAACTCAAGTCCTGGCGATAGTGCTTTAAACAAAACATTATCAACAGTTAGACCAACGCGGTGAGCGACATATCTCTCTGAAAAATGTGAGGTTCAGCCTCTTCAAGACATTTCGGGATACGTCTTGACATAATCAAAATTTGGAGAACACCCAGAGGAAAAGTTAATCATTCTGCCCTGCTTTTTAACAAGTGAAAATCGGGAATACATGCCTAGAAATTATCGGTTCCCTAATCATGTTCTGTTTGAACGACATTAGTGTGGTGACTGTATACACGGAGATCACGTGAAGCACGCGAAGGTCGGAAGTCCACCTGAATGAGGAGCGAGAGGTGGTGATCGCAACGTGTGTGGAAATTGGAAGTAAAAATGTCGGGAAATGAGAGAGAATAAGGTCAACAATACCAACATCATCGTTGTAGCCAGACAGGTGGGTCGAAAATTCGGGAAATGTGTGGACATAAGTAATGCTGGACCAAATGACGTATTATCCTTGAAAAAAGTGAAATTTAAAAGTCCAGGATGCAAAACACACTACACAGGAAAACATGGCCCATTTACAAGTTTCATGGTAAAATGTCGTTCGTACAGCCTGATTCGTGACAGATAGGGGGGACAAGTTGATACACCTATGAGCTGTTGTTGCAAACAACGTCGGCTGGTTCAGAGGGGATTCGTTCTACGGACATTGCAGTTGCATGCAGATCAGGTATATCCATTGGAATTGCATGGCCGAGATGGTCGTCATTCAAAGGTGCATCCTTCTCGGAGCCGGCTGGCGTTCCATATGAAGATGGTTCGATTCGGAGTGCATGTGTGGCCAAAAGAAGTGACTCTGGACGAGTGGACCGTTTCTCCGGCTCCGGCAAAATGTGCAAAGCATACATGGCCTCGTCCGCGTAGAACCTCACATCAGAGTCAGCATCTCCAGAAAGATAACGGAGGCAGGTCTCAATTTCCGCGCTGACGTCTTTTGGCTCAAGTCTTCCGCCTAGCTTGCTCAGAGCTTGAGCGACCTGCATGCAACCAAATAATGGATTATGTACGAGAATATGTAACGTGTATGATAAACGAAACCTCTAGGTGTAAAACGTATCAAATTAACCATGACGCTGCCTGTTTCCGGTTACATTTACCACAAATTTCCGCAAGCACATCGACAGGATTTGCTTTTGCATTGGTGAGTAAAAGGATGAAACCTTAACTACGTCATCGCGTAAGGCCGGTAATCATTATCACATGACAAAAATGGAACATAAGCTTATGAACTCCATTTAGAGGTCGGTATCTCTGTCGGTATCATCTGGAACAGAACAGGGGGTTAGTTCAAACACTGCGTTGTGTCCGGGTTAGGGTGGACAAACATAGCGAGGAGAGAGGAATGTCTAACATTTGCAAACCGATTGTTTCGGAAAGTTGATTAACTTCACTCAGTTTTAAACGTGTCATCTGCCGCGTCAAAGAGACGTCCGAATGAGGGAAAATAGCAAGAAACCTTTCTCCGTGATCCGTAGTTGTACTAGACGTTGAGTCGTTGTAAATGAGGTCATATGTGAAAAAGATGGCTCACATATCACCAGCCAGCCGCGCCGACCACATAGGTGGGCTGAACATCTTGGAGAACAGATCAGTTGGCCCCAACTAAACTACACAGACGACGGGACTCGAATGTTCAGTTATCGGGTTCCAGACAACCCTCCATCGAAAACAGAAATAGCCCTGGAGCTTAAGTTATCAAAGCGTAACAAAGTTCGTGGATCAGACCTCCCCTCTACTTCGCTTTTGAAGAATGGTGGGGAGAGATTGATATAAGATCTAACAAAACTCCTTCAGAGGGTTTGAAAGACTGAGGAGATATCCCTTGACTGGTGCTTATCAACGGTAGTTTCTGTCTTCAAAAAGGGGACGGAAGTGTGTGTGGCAACCCCAGAGGGATCAGACATGTATCTGATGCATCCGAGTTACTTACTGGCCTCATTTCATGTCTCTGAAGCAGACGGGGTGCGTCGTAAAACTCACCTCTGGTTGCATCCAGACAACTATCGGATGGAGTGTACAACGATATAATGAATATACAAGCCTGTTCCGATTTGCGTTGACTGGCTTTAACCGATGTATTGAGTCTGATAACACATACTCAAACACAAGCCACTGACACAAAAGCCTGATCTAGAAGGCAGGAGGAGATCCAGTTTTCTTCGGAGACCCTACCGGAAGCCAATACTTCAATGTGCTAAACGTCCCGGGAAATACGACAGATCGACAACGGAATGAAAGAGCGCCTGGCAAAACTTGAACTATTCTAATTCAGATAGGAAAAACGGAAACCCCGGCCTCAAAGAATATCGCGAATGACATCGCTAATTGCTCTCAAGCCAAATCAAAAGAAGAGTGCAAAAAGTCACTTAGTTCCGTTCAACAAACGGATGTGACAAGAGGAGAAATATAGAGACATACAAAAGATGCATGGTGACCTAAAAACATTCTCGAATCAGAAGGAAAAAGGGCAGTCACTACAAATGGTAGTTGAGGTCACTAATCAATCAATAAACGTGGTAGACTAAAAGCCAGGTAAGTAAAAAACCGGTGAATACTTCAAGACTCTCCTGAGAATTTCTGTTCATTCTGACTGGGTTTACCCGAAGGAGACTTTTTTGAAGAGAAAAATGAGGCTGTCTGACACTCAATTGTGTGCTTCACTTAGCAGTGAGGGGCAAACTAAATGTCAGATTCTGGTCGCTTCTGCTCGTAGTTGATGTAATGAAAGTTTTGTCAGACTACTTAGTGATGCTGAAGGTTTTTCGACTGTACCGGGCAATGCACCGACGGCCAGTCAACCGTTGGGCAATCGCAGTGCTTTTTTCTTCTAAGGGTATCTTTTGTAGCTCGTGTCCTTATACGAAATACAGGAGCGCCGCAGCTATAAACGTAGTTGTGTTGTACGCCCACAGGATCGTGCCTAAGTATTTAGCACCCTTTATGCACCGTGCGACCTACGACCCTGAGTGCAATTGTTTTTCGTCTAACTGTTCTCTGAGCTATGAGACACGGTTGCACCTGGTAGAACCGAAGTCCTTGTCAGCATAACACTCCGAACCGATGCAGTGCACAAGCTTGACCACCACGTCAAGGTAGCAGCTTATGAAAGCTACCGTACAAAATGCTGATTAGAAAGACGAGAAGTGGCTTACGTGATCTGTCTGTAATAGGAGCAATAACGTGTGGCATTATGCGTGACCTGACACCGGAGTTTTCTAGAACTGGGGTCATAAGGTCAGAGAGAACTTGTCGCTACGCCTTTATTGAAGGCTCATACAGTTTCTGCTATCAACAACGTACTAACAGAATCAAGGTCTACATTGTGCTAAATATCGAATCCCGTGAACAGATGTTACAAAAATGTGGCGAGTGGCCGATGTGTGCAAAACCCTCCCTCGAAAACCCTGAGGCTGTCATAGATGTCTGTTCGTTTGTAGGCCGACCGAAGATAGGTGAAAGACTTCGCCCTACGGGGAAAGGTAAAGGCAACGGCCGAGAATAGTACTCCCACACAATTTCATGCAACTCTCGGTTGATCGAGACCCCGTAGTATAGTGGATCAGTGACAGGACAACCGTTCCGGTACTTACTCGGAGGTCATTGCTAACGAGTTCGAACTAGGTGGAGACAGTTGTCCAGCAGTTCGTTGGTGGTCAATCGTATGTTAAAGCCCTTCTCAAAGTAATGGCATGCCAATCTCTGCTTGGGAAACAAAGTGCGACATACACGGAAAGTGAGAAATTTTTAACGGACATGGTCGGACTAGTTATCGTTGACATGAATCACATACAATATAAGATATCTGTAGAAAAACATCACGTAGAGATGACTGTGCGGCGATATAGCATAGGAAAATTTGTTTACATAAAAAAACTGGGAAGAAGGTTGCCAAATTAAGTACCCAGAAACTTGTGAATCAATTTCTCCGGTGTTTACGTAGTGAGTATGCAGTGTTTCTGTAGGAAAACCGTAGTAGGGCAGAATAGTGGCCAATAAACCACCATGCCTTGGGAATCTCAAAGTCCGGATTTTAATGTGACTTATGATTTCTAAGGTTTATTAGACAGACACGTATGCTTCAGAACCAAACTGAGACGACACAATGAACGAACACTGCGTTCCGGATAACTGTGGGACGGCCACATGCTTTTAGACTGAAACTCTGTGTTGACAATTTACTTCCCCATGCGAGGAAAAGGATTAGTCAGAGCAAAACTGTGGTAAATACTATGAAAAAAAAGATAAAAATAAACTCCATATATAATGGGCGAAGCAACGAAGACTGAGAGAGACACTTATAGTTGACATTTTTTTACTACGAAAGGTCAGGCATCTGAATTTCAGTTAAACATGTCTTGAGAGATTCAACTAATATTCCTCGATACCTATAGAGCGGTTCAAGTCGAAAGGAACGAACGAGAGTCGTGGAGCACAAGGGAAACAGAGGAAATGCATTGCAGCCCTAACATAGCACATGCACCTGCGCTGGCAGGCCGCTGTACTTGGTTCGGTCAAGGAACACTCAATGAGGCAATCACATCTGTTCGTTCAGTGATCTCGGTATGTTCCGGCTACCGAGGCCTATTAGTGTTGGTTGACCCGGCTGGGCTAGAAGGTATGTCAGGACAAGCCTTGGCACAGTGAGGTTTCGGTCTCCACCCTTTGTACATGCTGTGTCAGTGCGGTCCTCATAATGTGGATCGCATTATAGATATGTAGTAACATCAGATAAACCTCGTGAGACATGTTGAACGGATACCAAAATATGGAAAGGTGCTACCGAGACACGCGAATGTATGATCCGAAAAACGTATACACATGATATTACAACCCGCCATAATTGGCAAACCAGCAGCGTACTTCGACTAACTACGGTCTAGACTGTACACTCTGAGCACACTAAGTTACCAGAATGTTAACCAACACGAAGTGCGGTGCTGATCTATCGAGCAATACTAACTCGTGGTTTGCAAGTGACAGGCATATTAAGCCTGACAGGCGTGACAATTAACATAGTCAAAAATTTTGGGGTACTTGTGTGTGAAATTGTTTGAGCTTACTGAGACATTCGAGATGGCAAATGAAATCCAAAGATTCACACACAGAGTTGGGCTTAGAGTTTACTGAACAGATGGGACTTAAGAATAGAAAGCAAAATGAATAACAACGATGAACAACTGGCCATTTGCAAAATATAAATATATACGTGGTACGTAAATAGCCCAACTAGGATAGAAACGATTTACCTGTTCGAAAAGCAACAGATCCTATTTCTAGTCGTGTAGGTAACAAATAGAGACGAAAAACAGGGGCAGTAGCTAAATAAGCTAGTCCTATTCAAAGTACTTGTAGGAACAACTTAAGAAAACGGCGATGGAAACCATCCGTACAAAGCCACGACAGGAAAAAAACACACTTTGAATCGCACGTTCGGTACATTGTCTGTGTGCATTGCCAACGTGGTCGGAAGTAAATGCTGTTGACACACCGATGGTTCGACCACCTCGCTCAGACGGATAATACTCTCCAGGCAAATCATCCGATGTAAATAGTTTTCGTTTTTTGCTAGCTTCACAACCTGTAATGAATGTCCGAAAATACCGTGCAACTGACACAGAGTTCAATCATGTAAAAGAAATGTGAGTTCTATCTGACAAAAAGTAATGAAGTCCAATGTAAATGCGTTAACGAGGACAGAGAACTATATAGAATGAAATAACACACATCAGTAAATCAACGCATTTTCATAAATGAAAAGTCAACTCAGAACTGTTTTGATGCGATCAGATAACTGCAAACTCATGGGGGAAAATGATGGGGCACTATGTGGCGCTCAGCCAGTGTGAATGCGATAAGTACCGTTGGGTAGACTATATTCTCTCCCCCATACTCGCTGCAGTTTAAAGAGGTGTGATAGTCGAATGGGTGGAGTAAGCAGGGCATCGGTTAAGTACTTTCTGATGAATACCGATTGTCCATTCCAACATCGTTATTCACTCACCCCAACACGTTACCCTCATTCATTCATTCGATTTCCAAGGCGTCAGCTGTTCCGAATTTGGGATGAGTATTTATGTAGTGAGTTCTATGGACAGCCTCATGAAGCCGAAGTGTGACCCAACGCGTTGTGGCCGCAAAAGATTGTTGGCCCGAGGAAGTTGTTCATTGGATGACATTCAATGCAAGGTATGTGAAAAAACAGCACAACGAACGAAAACAGTATGTTGCATAGCTGACATGTATTCATATTCCTGAAAGTAGTGCAGCCACATTCGCCTTGTTGACATGTCGCGCACAGTGCGTATACACGTTTCGAAAATTCGCTTCTAGTCCCTTATCTTCCTGGAATCGAGATCTGCCCTTTAGTTCCCGCGCGAACAATTCGTGCTAAACAACACACAAACGAAGGTGCATGTTATGGAACAATAAGTCTATCATCCACATTTCAGCCGAAGTTTGTAGGCCTGCGTGCGGAGTAAGCTAGAACTGAGGTCAGTCGGATGAACGAATACAGACCACAATTAGAGTCCAGTGAGTAGTGTTGACCGAATAAATAAGCGGTATCATAAATAGTCAGGGAACTATGTGCGCAAGGACAACCGTAGCAATATCAGCTTGCTTTATTTACTCCCATTAGCTACTCAGGCAGTGACCGTCCACAATCGTGCAGCACGCCTGTGCGAGTGAGCGCTGCAGACACAAATTGTGTTCGTGGGATCCTTGAGAGGTGAGCATTACGAACCAGAATGTTCACTCATTTTGTTCAATGGTGTACGAGTACTGACTGACAAGACAGATATTCCGATTTGTTGGCTAACCGGACTCACTACAACGGTCGTCGAGTTGAATACGGTGCTTCAATAAACAGTAAACAATGGGATAATCGGAGTGGGGCAATTTTAGTGCAAACGGTTGTGGTGTTGATTGCATTTCCGATTTTGGTAACTAGTAAAAATGGTCTAACTTCGAAATGACCTGAGGTTTGGCAGACAGAGCAGATCTCAATGGCGGTCCACCAAGGTACATTATACATTCAGGAGAACTAATAAATGTGCCGGTGAACTGGTATTGTGAATTCACAGGTTAATATCATTAGGGGAACAAAAATTCGACTGTTGATCCCGATTGATTGGAAATATCTCCTGACGTTGTGGTTTTCTAAACGACCGAAAGCCGAGTTTCTTCCAAAATAACGTGAAAAACATCTGAGCTAACCGCTCTGTTGTGAGTACCGCTTGATCAAACTTGAAAACAGCCACAACACCTCTTTTTACCCACAAGCCAGATAGGTCTGATGTTTAACCGTTGATGTGTTCATTTCGGACAGCCTGTGAAATTTTGTTAATCAAAGTTGAAGCTAACTTTAACCTTCACTTGAGGGACGAGAGTAGACCAGACATCGATCCGGGTGATTATTGCCTAACCCCGGGAGTGACTGGTTAGTGGGTCACAAGATAAAAACGCTTGCTTGATTAATCAAGTACAGCAAGGTAACAAACTGGACGGCTGATGAACACAACAGGAAAGCAATCTCTGGCCGAACCACACATGTTCGGGAAAGTTGTTCGTGTGAACTGGGGAGCAAGCATTCACCGGATATGGAAAAATAAACCCGTCACATAGTATGTTCGTCAAATGGGAGCAAGTGGTCATGTGAGAAACAATTCACGCGAATTAGCACACGTATCGTACATAGGCGTTTAACAAGCGAGAGCAAATCAGCTTTCACGATTCTTTGAAACAGCAATACTATAAAAAAATCTACGTGTAACGATTTTCCGTAGCCATTGCGCTCCTTTAGTAATAAACTGAAATTGACCTGCCACTAACGACCGGCCTGAACACTAGCATGTACGTATCCTAGTCTCAGAATTGGTCAAAAGGTTCCGTAGACAGTTGGTCCTAGCGATTGTCAGCGAAGTGGTGGACAGCAAGCTGCACCTTGAAGAAGGAAATCGAACCCGCAACCTGTGAAGAAGCGTGGAACTGGCAATCTCGACATAGACGATCCATGAATGACTGGTCATCTTCAGCTCATGAGAAGTGAAAACGTAACAGTCAAGAAACGCAACTTACACAACCTCTTGCGATCCGACTGTCAACCAGATAAGTATCTGTTCAGTCAAAATCGGTACTTTTGTTGTAAACCGAGAAGGCGGATGGTACAGAAGTTGTTTATTGGGGGAAACCAATGAACGACTTATGCGTCTCAACGGGACTACGAACAAAAACACTCATTTACATACCACAGTAATCTGAGAATGTTCCGGTCGCTTTGGACACCATGTCTCAGTCCCGTCATGTGGCGAAAGCCATTCCACGTGATGCTGTCCTGCAATGATCCTTCCTGTATTTGTCCCGCGATCATTTCGATCCATGCTGCTACTGAATAGTGGTGTAAGTAGTATGGTGCGACAGTCTACCCTCATTACACTTGTACTTTCAGCTCACTTCATAGAACATGGCTGATTCAGAATTTAATTTCTCCATCCTTAGAGGGCTGACTTTCCCAAATGGTACAAATCAAGACGGTATATCTACTCCAAACGAAAACTTAACAAAAGAATCGCTAGGTGATCTGCAGTTTGTGCAGTAGCAACGGTAGCAATAAGAGGATTTTATTTACAGTCGACTTTGACTTCGACCATTAAGGTGCACATCAGTGAACAAAATTGCATATTTCTCGTGTCCCCACACATGTGCTTCCTTAGCTAAGTGTTCCATTGGACACAAATACAAACAACGCCGACACTCTGTTGTCGGTTGTAAATTCAGAGTTAACCGTGATCATAAAAATAAATATAAAATTGGGATTAACTAAATGACAGTACAAATCCAGAAGAAAAATGAACACTACCTCAAAATGTGTTCACAACTTAAACGCAATGTTTAGTAGGCGCATACTTGTTAGTTACAAAGACAAACAAAGGATGGAGAGATATGATTCCAAGACAAGATGTTAGAGTTTTGAAACACAGTGTACATTGAAAAAGAGATTAACACTAACAATCTGGCAGAATGTGACATCACTGTTTCTAAAATTCAATAAGTACACACAAGGGGGAATGATTAAATAGAGTGCAACAAGCACATGTATTAATAACAGACACTTCATTGGTTGAACGGGCACAGCATAGTCAATTTACGCAAAATGGCTACGACTGCGAAGAGTATAAATTTGACATTCAGTTCCATCCAACCCGATTCCCCTTCTCCTTCATGTCTGGATTCATCAAGCAAACGGTTGAGACGGGATTCGAGGCAGTAACCTCCGGAGTAACAATTCGGAATAACAACTCGATGAGTATCCCCACGGACGACATTTTGCGTGTATTTCTCAAGGCAATTGATGTCGCTTCCAAATGTTCCATTGCCTGGAGAGGCACGGTCTACCTCGTTACTAACTTATGACGAGTCCACTATCACAAAGGTCAAAGTTTAAAGTCAGAAGATTCGAATCTCTGTGCCGTCGTGGTTAACCCACGGAAGTGCGAACTTAATCGATAGCCGTCAATGTGAAGTGCTGAAAAGAATGGCAGTACCGTAAAACATGGGTAGTGAAACAGACTTAAGAAGCGAAGGCTGGAGTGAATGTAGTCACGACGTTGTCCGATTTTACTGCTCCACACATAAAATCCAAGCCCCGATGAGCGTCCTCCTCTATCGTAAATCGCCTATTGTCCGTGTTCGAAGAAAAACGAAGTGCAAACCTTAAGGATCAATCGACCACTTCATCACAGATGAATTAATGTTTCATGGACGCATCGAGACTACGCACAACGACATCCAAAAGGAACGCGAAGCATACCTAGAAGTACTTCGAATAACACACGACCATTGGTTTAACCTCAACAATAACAGTTGGTTGACCTTATGAAGACTGCAAGGCTGCTACAGCAATTCGTTGATACGTGGCGGCTTTCAGACATGTGACTTTCACGAAGACCTAGACGCACGAATTGACACTCAATTAAGTCTGAACATAATGTTGAAGGATTACTGATTGAACACGCCATCATTACCAAGTCGCATGCATCCGTGTGAATCAACCCAATCGCACCTGACCACCTGAATTCATGTTTCGACGTGTCAAGTTTGAATCACACATTCAATATCAACTCTTAGAGAGTTAAGCGAGCAAAAAATCCGGCGGATACACTGACTACCTGAGGATGTAACTACAACCGGTGTGACCAAACACCGATTGTTTGCACGCGTGCCAATGTTGTAAGGAATGAAGAATGTACCGCTGAGGACAACGGGACTGTCAGGATAAGTTCAAACGGTTAGGATTGGGGTAAACCTGACCCGAAGAAAACGATTATGCTGCCAGAATTCAGATATCTCAAGCAGTTACTGAGGTATGCATCGGCATGGGATTCAAATGATTCTTTGCGTGCTCACTCTCTCAGGATTTTCCATAAATACCGACCGCTTTCTCTCGCAAATTTGCAGTGTCTGGTAGCTAAATACATTGTGTTCGGGATGTCAACTGTCCAATTAATCTGTAAAGAACATTTATTACTTTTGTAGATTTGAATTTCTCTTTCTCTTGCCATTATTGCACCATCTTTTTCACTTTTCGGGACGATTAACATACTGGAGGCTGATTCGCTGGTTTATGACCTAGAACGCTTTTCATTTGCTTCATTGAACCCTATCCACAAGGTCGTTTGATGTGTCATAAATACGCAAAAGCTCCGCTTGTAAATTGTCTTCGGACTGAGACGGTAAAAGCCAGTGTTTTCTCCTTCATAGTCGGCTTAGGTATCAGCTCTTCAGGGTTATTACAGCGCGTTACAGCCCAATGATATTCGCTCGATCGTTCCGCAATATAACACATTGCCTATTCTGAGTCTGTTTTGCCGTGTTTTCATTGGTCCTTGTCGTTCGCGGTTTGGGGGCCAATCGGAAAGGGTTTCTCCACACGTTGTTCGTTCACCACTGTTCGTATCAGTTATTCACCTTCGTGTTCAGTAGGTTTCGGTTAATAACACAAATCATCGAGACGTGTTTTGCATTAGCCATCGAAAATAAAAGAATCCTCCATTAGCAAGATGTACTGTCAACTGACGAACATTGTAAATAATCTACTCAGAGAAAATAGTGTGATCAAACTGGTGGATACCACTTCTCTTTTATGGCACCAATCTAGCGGAATCAAAACTGAAATCGCTATGCCCTGGTTACAAAGGCCAGCATCAGTAGAGTAGGTTGACGCGGGTCGGCCATAACCACGGCAGCATACGTTGGTCATCACCTATTCACATGCACTCAACAATAAACTAGCAAACAGTCATAACAGGTTAATCACATCAAGCATAACATCGAACCTAGTCACAATCCAAAGCCGTGAACCTTATGTTGTTGTGTCAAAATGAAACAAGCAACAGTGGAATCAATTGGTTTAGAATTGATGTTGTCAATGTCTTCACTAGGTTTAGCGCTTTCAGTGCGGATCGGGTTAGGCACACAATTTAACGGCTTCCGATCAGATGCGACAAAATTGGAAGGAAATATAGTAGATGGCGTTTCTCATAGGATTCAAGACCTAAAATACCTGGTCGTCAGGTTTCGTGTTTCTAACACAACCGACTAAGTTTCGACTTGAAATGCCCACGAATGTAAGTGAACCGGTTGGAGTGGAAATGAGGCAATCCTTGGGGCAAGTGAACGCGATTACAGTGGACAAGGTTTTTGTCTTGACTGTTCAGTTTCCAAGCTAGTCTATGTTTCTGATTATCATAACTTGGTTAGGTAGGTTCAGGCAATATTGACGCCTACGAAGAGTCCACAGAACAGCGTTAGAATCAAATAAATTCAGTCAGCAAAGAAAGATATCCGTTCGGTTCAGAAGGAATGCATTCCAGATAGACCGTCTCACCTGATGAGGCTACAGCGGGGATGGTAAACAGTACAATTACCCAAGAGGACCGCACTTCGTAGGCTAAGTCCCATTCTGACAGATGGATTAGTGCGCAAGACGGGATGGCTGATGTTGGCGAATCTGAACTTTCAGCTGAAACACTTGGCAGTACTCTCCAACAGATACCATCTAACAGGCTTGATTTTTAATCACTACTATATGCATGAGGGATATCGCGGTGTGTTGCACGTTTTCCACCAGCATGGCAGCAATTCGGATGTCTCTCGGTGCCGTGTCATCGCAGCACGCATCCACTGCTGTAATCGGAATGCCGCTGCTGTGGTAGTTTCATTACTACCCGTAGAAATAGAAACTGATCAGCACCGTTGGTCTGGATTATCTTAATTCAGTCGTTGGCGCGTCTCATCGGGAGGCGAGGTTGCCAGAGCAAAATCTACTTTGACAAGTGATCTGACTTCGCCGATGAAGACAATGAACTCAGGCGATCTGTGAATAGTCATGATCCCAATAATAAACGGCATTATAACCCATCTTCTGCAGCCCAACCAAAAAGCGAGTGGGAGTGAAGTATACGGTTCACATGGCGTACTCTCAGGACAATTGGTATTGAACAAATTTCCGAAGGAGAGACGCTATGTACTCCTCCTGTAGAAGTGGAAAGGATAGTCAATGAAAGAACATTAGTGCTCATTATTCCTGTTCAAGATGCACTCGCGTTGTTGCCTAGTCATATACTACCCCTGTGAAGTAATCCCGGATCCTATCCAGACAAAACGAGTACAACCAAAGACGAGGAGAAGCCATAATTGCCTAACTGGATCGTTTTGTGGTTGTTGGACGAAGCAAGCATGACAGACGTGACAGAAGTGGTTGCGTAAAGAACACGATTTCCTGTTGAAAGATTTTGCACCGACAACTTAGAACCTCTGCTAAGAAATTCTTCACCATTAATTGTAATGCAGACGAAGATGGTTTAGTGTGGACTGATGTGCTAAAGAAGCCACGTGATAGGAGGCATCATATGTTGGGGAGAAGAAGTGGTATAGTCAAAATGGAGATGTTCGGTACCTGATCCATATTGAGAATACAAGGTGTAAACCATGGAAGACGAACTGTGCATGAGACTTCTCTGTGGTGTCGGACACGCAAAGGGTCCAAATGGTGTCGGCAACTGAAGACGGCGTTCATCACGCTGTAGTTCCTAGGGTTTCGTGTCGTGAACTACGCCTGACTTACTTTTAGCTTGAGTTCCGTTAATATAGTGGCCAAAAACGGGTGCAGAAAACAGAGCTGGATAGAACCTTTATGTTAAACGCGTATGTAAGTCGTGGTCGGATTTTTATGTCCACTGTATCGAATTTTTAAATCCAAGCTGTGGAGATCCGATCCATCACTATCTTACTCAACTGACTACCTGCGGGTATCTTACCTCCCTCATTGTTGAGTCATTTTGAACATTACAGATAGTTTTGTTTCACCGTGTTAACTGAGTGGTGTGCGCACAACTGGTTGCCTATCATGGAAATTCGCTTGAGTGGTACGTCACTCTTTTTGGAAACAGTTCATTTTCATTGTTTTGAACTTCCTGACCGACCAATGAGACCTACTGGATTTGAATACCATGTGTCGTAATCGTAATTCATGTTTATCCTGTTGGGTACTAAGATATAATTTACTTCTCTAGAAACGTCCTCAAGATCGAAACTGTTGCGGTTGTCTACTTATCCACTGCAATGATTTTTTCAACGGCACAGTGACATCGTGATCTATGTTGATTATGACATAAAGGACCACCGGTTTATTGCTAGGCGCTGTTAAACGTTTCCATCAAGATCATAAAAACCGCAAAAAGCGTTCTCCATTACATGTTCGACAATTACTGTAAGAGTGATAAACACGTAACCCACACTCGTAAACATTTAACCTGTCTATTTGAGCCTTCAAGCCTTCAGCCAGTGCTACAATGTTCGTGAACCGCGCGATGAACAGGTCAGCGAGCTGGTGAGAAAACTCATCTGAGATTATGTACATCGCAATAACAAACAAACAACAATGTGATCAGTGTTTCGAAATGTTTCAACCGTAACAAATAACTTTCCAGGTCAAGCGGCTTTTGGGGTCACAACACGGGGTTTAAAACCTGATCACCTCAACTGACGTCTCATCAACTTCACAAGAAACAACTGCACAACGAGATCTGGGCCCGCGGCCTAACAGCACGCAAGAGCACAGATACAACCGAATACCTCATTTCACACACACTGACCTAGATATATAGACCAGGGTTGAAATATACAGGCATACGATAATACCGTGACGGATGTAGGGGGTGAACTAAATTGGTCCTAGAAATGTTCTGCTTAGTTAACTAAAATCCAGAACATAGTCGAAGCCGTTGATTAAACTTGGGGTTAGTGGTAAAAGTGAGTTTGAAGATTACACTAGTATCCATGGAATAAAAGGTAGTCTTCATTTCGCTGATTCAGCCAGTCAAGCTTCTGAATCTCCAACGCCAGATGGTTTTAAGAACAACTTCTTCCTAACATGCTACCAGAATCGTTACAAGAGATGTTTCGTGCGCATCTAACAATTTTTCAGAGATCCAGTGTTTGATATGCCTGCGATGTTCACGGCCGCTTGAAATGTTTGTGTCGGATTCGGCTTCAGATGCAGATGGAATTGGAAAGGTTCACAGTTTTATGCCCGTATTTGAAGCTAAATTAGAATACATGCTTCACTACAGCCATCCTAGGTTGATCGACAGCCAACAGTTACGATCGGTGAGATCGTCTTCCAGCTAAAGCATGATTTGACCAAGGTACAGGCACTAACAAGATCTAGCCTTGAGAGGAGTCACGTTACTTTTAACCGGAAACGGAAGGCACCAAACGGAGCAACGACCAGCACGACGCTGGTCAAAAAGGACTCACACCTGGCCGAAATTTGCATCAGTTGCCCGTGGTGATCTCAACCATGAAGTGTTAGCCCAGACTTGTCATCTAAGCGAGGCTCGGAGTAACTCAGTGAATTGACCTAAATGCTCACGTCCGCCACACAAATAGATTATATCGAGACGACGACTTAAAAAGGTCACCTACATACCTGTAAAGTGTGCATGTGACGGCTTTGATACCGTAGCCGATACGAACATAAACAGATACATCGACTGTTTCAATCGTTTCCAGATTCCCATGGGATTTATAGGAAGTCAGTTATGCGAACAGCTGTTTTCGGTAATTCTCATCGGGCTTTTACAGTTACATAGGGTACATGCGTTTTATATAGAAAAAACTGGAGCAAGTCAAATGGGTCATTAAGATCATAGGCCTGGGGCGGATGACAGTCTATTGGAGGGGGGTGGGAGTGTTGGCGAATGTGTTACACTGTTACGCGTGCCGGCCGTGAGATATGCAGTCGTCGGTGTCAAGTGGTTCACGCTTGCTTGAGTTTCAAGTGGCTGTGAAATAGTTGGCCAAGGGAGATGTAGGGTTTGCACGAACTGTTTTTGGGCACACAGACGGGGGTTGTAGAGTCTGATGGCAATAGCCTCGGCCGTTGATAACAGTCGCAACCTGACAGCTCTGGAGTGGGATTGACGAACCTTGTAGGTAACTCGGAAGGCTTCGTCTGAATCAATTTGATGACCGGTGTCAATTAAGTGGGAACCGATTGCACTAGCAATGGGCTTTATCGAACCGTTGCGAAGCCATTTCGGAAGGTGTTCACGAATCCTTTCCGATAACCGTCTTGTGGTTCTCTCAACGTAACCGGCTTGACAACAACAGGTGAGACGACTGCATATCTCACGGCCGGCACGCGTACCAGCGTAACATTCGCCAACACTCCCACCCCCCTCCAATAGACTGTCATCCGCCCCATGCCTATGATCTTAATGACCCATTTGACTTGCTCCAGTTTTCCCTATATAAAACGCATGTACCCTATGTAATTGTAAAAGCCAGATGAGAATTACCGAAAACAACTGTTCGCATAACTGACTTCTTATAAACAGATACAATCCAAATATTACGGGGAGTTTCCAATTCAAGGCTGGCCCTAAGAGAATTTAGCAAATAGACTGATCGATAACAGGAATTCAGTCTACCAGTTAGGTAAGGTACGTCCCACTGATGACTACGCCTACATCAGCTTGACAGAGCGTAATGACCAGAAACTGTGTAACCAGTGGGGGTTCCAACAGTTTGACCCATTTCCCACTGTATACACTTTACACGGTAGACAACTATTTTCAAAGAATCGAGCATTCAAGAAAAAAGATTACTGTTTTGCGACGTGAACCTCAGTGATATCAAAACCCATTCTCATTTCGAGCACAAACGGCAGGCAGCGACTACTAAACATTGCGCCGTAGGGGGTTGGGTTGGCCAAGATCACTACAACTGTAGACTACCCGTGTATGCAAAATAATTTCTGGAAATGAAGGCTGGGGGTGGCTTGGGGGGTAATTCTGAAAACATACTTGGGATTATTGTTAAGATGAATGCAGATTACTGACTGTCGGAACACTGGTAACTTGAAAGAACGATCAGGATCTTTAACCAAAGCTCTCTGTCCGTAAGCCTCTACTGAAAATCAGTGGACTAAGGCAGTTTTCTCGGAACAATGAGATATCTTATAAAACAACGTGGTATAAGTATTATGCGTCCAATGACCAAAATTTGTCGGAAGCAAGCGACCAGCTTTGTGGTTGTTGCACGTTAACAAGTATGCGTGCCCAATGAATTTCGACCACATTCAACTAAAGAAACGGTAAGTTAGTTTATAGCCGTTATCTTGGACCCAGTGGAGTCCGTAGATCGGTACGGATGTTAGAAACACTTACTGGAAACTTGCAGAAACTCAGTCTGCTTTGAGCTCCTAGATGACATTATATTTTTGTAGTGTAAGATGGCATAAGTGGTATGTAGTTTTAAACTTTGCACTGATCTGCGGAATCCGTTGAACTCAAACTGGCGAATGAGGTCGTATCTACAAATGAGTTATCCTACTTCAACTTGGGGGGCAAGATATTGTAGTTCACAGGATCCCCAGTTATTGACCTGCTTGGTACGCAAAATCTGTCTGCGTAATCACACTGTTCAGTTTAAACAAACAGACCATTGGGGTACGTGGGTCGTGAAGAAACAATTCTTTGTAATTTCATATTGTCCGGCTGTACAGACCACAGGCACAACGTTTGGCAAATGCAGATAATGAAATCGAGTCCTTGTTGCCGCAAAGAAAACAAACTGGCACGTTGAGGTTGATCGTGTCTATCCTAACCAGTGGGAGATATTCCATCCTCCTCTGGAAATGAGCATGTTGTGAAAACGCAAATTGGTGAGCTGACGGGGAACGTAACCACCAGAATATGCAAAGCGGCAATTCATACATGTGAGTTATTACACTCAGTTTGAGAAGAAGATGAATAAGCTGTGATGCAGCGATAATGCAAGGCGAATACAGTGCACAATCAAAACGGAAGTAACAATATGTAGTGCCCAGAAAAAATTCACCGACCTTCGGTATGAAAGTTTCATTAATCCACTCAGTGCCAAACTTGGATCCCAAACGTATGATATTTTCTACCGCCGCCTCCCGGATTGCGCAGACTTCATCCACCAACCACCGCAGACAAATTCCAGTCAGCTGAGTGTTGAACACCTCGAGTCCAAGTTGCTCGGCCAGCGAGGGTATGTACTCGATTAGGACCAAACGAACTCGCCATTTGGGATCCTCAGCTAGCTGAATCACAGAAGGCAGTAGACTGTTAGATACCTGATCCAGACCAATCACATTGTTCATGTGTTCCAAGTTGGAGATCAAATTGAATCGGACCTCGGGACTGTCATCCTTCAGATAGACCAATAGCACAGGAAGTAAGTGCTCGATTGTCAAGGCACTACCGATCAACGGCGCCAAGCCGAGAATGGCATTGGCCATGGCGGAACGAACGTGAGAATTGGAATCGTTTGTACGCATTTTGATTGCAGGCAGCAGACCGGACACAATCGTTTCGTCCGCAGCAGCAATCGCCGAGGTTTCCTCCATATTGATATCGCTGTCCATGAGAAGCTTGTAGGTGGCAGGCAAGTTGGTACCGGATTGTAGCGCATCAGCCGACTCTATGTCCGGGACTGTGGTCGGTGGATTCTCCTGCGACTGAATGGAGGTGTTGACGGCGTTTGGATCAGTCGGCGGAAGTCCTAGCAGGCAACGAGCGAGCGATCTGATTTTGCCTGCTGTGAGAGCTCTTACCTCAGCTTCTTCATCTCGGAGTAGTTCCAGAAAAATAGGCTGACAAAGGGGTGGAAAATAGACTTAAGTATGTATTCGATGATTAAATAAGGGGAAATGAAGCGAGAGCTTTCTTTGATTTACAGGCACAAATCATTCCAATAATCAGGAGATACACAGTAGAACAGAGGAGTTAAATTGGTTGGCATCAGATGATTTCAGTGATAACGACGTCGACATTAAAGAAGGTCACAGGTTCGTGCACGAACGACCTTCAATGACTCTGACACCTGGGTATGAGCAGGTTGACGGTGCAACCAGTCGTGAACACGTGATTTAATAGTTCACCAGTTGACGGAAAACAATGAGTGAAAGTTGACAACCGAACCTCACCTTAAATTTATCTGTTAACATTGTTAGTACGGCGGTACGCAAAGTTGTGAGTTGAAGTGCAAAATAGTGGACATATAGAACGTAGGGTTGAGTTAGCAATAAGTCCACCAGCGATGTAGTATAGAAAAGTAGTCTACGTGGTAGAACAAACTGGATAACCCTAGGAATCAAAATGATGGACGCTATAAACGACGTAGATATGACCATAGTAAGGACAATTGTGTTCAATTCAGGTCACAGTTATTACACCTAACCACTGATGAAACAACCCATGTTCAGTCAACCCAGAAATAAGCAAAAGTGGCGGTGGGATGAATATGCGACATAAGAACTAGCTCCGATGGCGCAACATTTCAATTAAATCCATTTTAAGATGGCTCAGTCTTTGAAAGCGAATGATACTGCATCATGTGTGGCGCCAGCAAACGCCGATAGAAGCTCAGTAAACCAAAAGCCCAAACCATTAAAAGTTACCCGAACAGAGATAGTTAATAGCAGTACATTAGTCCGATCCACATAACGACCATCCCGAATGCCAAGTTGCGAGCTTAAGACTCGGTCGTTTTCAGTGCTTCTGCAGTCTGGTTCGTGTGTAGATACGACCTGGTCGGAAGCCCCACAGTGATGTGTACATAAGGCTAGAACTTTGGGATAATGTAGTGCTCACGCCTTTGAAGTGCAACGATTCAGAGCTGAAAGAACATCATTAACGCAGAGACAGGCAAGACCACACACCCACAGATAAATAAATCGGTAAACAAGAAAAACATTCAATCAATACGCCGTTCACCTTCTACATTCTGGTCATTTTGAACATCCGACTGAGGAGGACAGATAAGGACTAAACGCGTGCATATGGACGCGCAAACATCATATACGCACACGCACACACACGTTCGATATGTTTCGAGAGAACAGGTCGCAGAACAGGAAAAAAATGACAATATGCGAAACAGCTCTCTTAATTATGTGAACCGCTGTCATTATCTTCAGGCGTAATCGACTGCAACGGAGCGTAAAACTAAGTGCTATTAGTAGCACATTCCACTTTTAAAATCCACAATATTTGACAGACATCGGGTTATCTGAGATATGAGAGATCAAATGAAAAATACTTATGACCAGCTTGTGAGAACGGATCGACGTAGACAAACGTAAGTTCGCTACAGCAGAGTTTTCTAGAGGCAACAACCCAATAAAAAAACCTCCAGTATAATTACTTGGATTGTTTCACAGGAGAAGTTGGTAAAAAGTGAATAAATCCATTGGTTCTGCATACGGTGTTGTCATACGTTGGTTCACGACGTTAAATCACTAGTGGTGTTAGTGTTCACACTTTGACTGCGCCTACGTGGAACTGAGCATCCACTAATCTTATTATCGAAATTAGCTCTATCGGACCTGTTCTGGGATCTTGAGAGGGGGATCAGGATTGTATACTGCATTGATCCGAAAAGCTATAATGACCATCCCATTGAGTCTTCCAAGTAATACCATAACAGAGAAGTCAAATGAAAACTGTTAATCCTGAGGTTATTGATTGAGTAGAAGTGCTTAGGTGAAGAGTTACAAACCTGAATGTACAATGGAACAATTTAGTACCTGCACCACTGTCTTCTGAACAAAAAGTCCAGTAAAGGAATCTTTGAATAACAGCAATGCACCGACTGCTCAACAGACGAGCGCAACTACTGATTTGCAACTGCAGGTGATGGACAAGTTTATAACGATAAGCAGAAATCAAGGTCATTGACAGTGTTAGCATCGCCATCGTTAACACACTTCGATAAATACATCAATACACCACTTACTCAGTTCAACGTCTGGAGGCCTAATATACGCTGCGTACGCAACATGTGAAGTTTGTGATTCTAGCACTATCATCCAATTCACCGCCATCACAGTGAGATTGGATCTTGACGTGGTGTGATGGCTTGTGCATCTCGATGACCTTTTGGGTCAAACTGGACAGAGTAACTCATAAGAGGGAGGCTAACAGGTAGAGGTCTCACAAACCACAGTCTCCTGGTCCTCCAGGTTAGGGTTTGGAAGGTGGTTGGCATCACTTCCAGAGAAACGTACAATTACTGGTACACCGCCACCCACCTGCTGCCTTGCACTACAGGTTATTCAGCAAAAGCATTTGGTTGAGAACGTAAATCGTTTTCCTGATTGGAATGGGCGTGCTGCCAGCATTTCAGCTCACAGAAAACCATGAATCCTCACAACATAAACAATTCCATACTGCATCGGTTGTCTCGCAGTATAAACAGGGTCGCCCTATCTACTGCATACAGCAGGGTAGATAGGCGAAAACATGCTACTGCTGACCCCTACCCCACTGTCCTATCAAATTTAGCTCTCAGGCTCCTCCCAGGCCCCAATTCAGATAACTTCTCTGCAGGTCCCACAGCAGATATAATTAATCATACTAACACTGTGCCGATAAGTCCCAGCTCTCACCACTCAGTCCCAGACCTCCCTCGTCCTGTGTTTCAACCTAGAACGCAAACTAATATAGGCGCCTTCAACATTCGTACTCTAAAACAGATTGGTCAACAGGCTGCTCTCGCACGAACGTTAGACTTGCTACATATTGATGTTTGCTGTATTTCAGAGACTAGAATCCACGACAGTAGTCAACGTATGGAATTAACAGCACCTGCAATTTCTACCCGATACTGGTTATGCACCTCAAATGACTCTCCGACCGCCATTATTGGTCAAGCGGGAGTAGGTATAATCCTGAGCACGACGGCCGCAGCCGCATTGATAGATTGGATTCCTGTTAATAATAGACTTTGTGTCGTCCGCTTGGCAGGTTCTGTTAGGGTCAGTTCTAGACGCAAAGCCGTCAGAAATCTTTTCGTTGTGTCTTCTTATGCTCTGACTGACTGTAGTGACGTCGGCGTCAATGACGTCTTTTG
>QNGE01001195.1:36667-107915 GCA_008508345.1 Paragonimus westermani
TGCAGGTGCTGTTAATTCCATACGTTGACTACTGTCGTGGATTCTAGTCTCTGAAATACAGCAAACATCAATATGTAGCAAGTCTAACGTTCGTGCGAGAGCAGCCTGTTGACCAATCTGTTTTAGAGTACGAATGTTGAAGGCGCCTATATTAGTTTGCGTTCTAGGTTGAAACACAGGACGAGGGAGGTCTGGGACTGAGTGGTGAGAGCTGGGACTTATCGGCACAGTGTTAGTATGATTAATTATATCTGCTGTGGGACCTGCAGAGAAGTTATCTGAATTGGGGCCTGGGAGGAGCCTGAGAGCTAAATTTGATAGGACAGTGGGGTAGGGGTCAGCAGTAGCATGTTTTCGCCTATCTACCCTGCTGTATGCAGTAGATAGGGCGACCCTGTTTATACTGCGAGACAACCGATGCAGTATGGAATTGTTTATGTTGTGAGGATCCATGGTTCCTGGAAAAATGCAATCGTTAGCGAGGTTACATAAGTTCATGAATGGCAACTCTGCAGCACAAGGGAAGCATCGGCGCATTCAATCACATAAATGAAGGTGATTGCGCTACCAGTGCGGTGGCAAATGCGCTGGTCACCTCAGACGGAGCGGTTTTTAATCGATTCATGGTGAACCGTTAACAAACATGAATGTGCAGAGAGCAGGTAAGTAAACTCGGCATACAGGCATGCAACCATCATTGAATAGACACAGACGCCTTCTCATTTAATTTGCGCTATTTGGGTGTGATCTTTCATGAAGCTGTTGCTAGTTCCATGCACCAAGATACCCAGTCATTTCTTCTTCATTCAAAATAAAGTTCACTAATCCTTTTCGAAGCCGACTATAAACAAATACTAGCTTCATAAAGTAGGCCTTACCGTTGGAAACTCCTACATTTTGTGTGCCGAAGAAAAGATGTTTCATCTTGGTTAATCACGTGGTTAACAAACGTGATACAAAAGTCTCCACTCAACCGTTCCCTTGCCTGGGTCCCTCTGGTTTACACTGAAAAGGAAGAGTTTTGCATTCAGCTGATCAAAATCATAAGCAACGTAATTCGGTTAAATTGCGTAAACTAGGGGGAAGAATCGTAACGATGTCCAGAAACCCAGATGGCGTAGTGACATTTGATCGATTTCCCTCTCACTATTTCACATGCGCACACGCTTTGTGCACACGTGCAACACAGTTACCTTATGCGTTCATTCGCTCTTCTTTGCCTAAAGTGCGACTTAGCAAGTTCACTTTCAGTTCACTGGTTGTTATCCCCATATTCATGCTGTGTTTATGTGATTCAGTTGGAACGATTCGTTTTTTGCCTGGCGTTGCCTCATTTGTTTGTACAGCAATACGACATAAGACAAAACGCATTAAAAACGAAAACACTAGGCGATTCTCACTGTGTCGAAAAATAGGGGCAAAATATTGAACTGATGAAAGCATACATAAATAGGCATCGCAGTTACACAAGGAATTATGCACGCTTACCACTAGGCGCGAACGGGCGACGGCCGGATCCAACGAGACGAAAAGATCGATAAATCTCTCTGCAACCATACAACGAACACGCCAGGACATATCTGAAACAGTATTCTGAATCAGTTCCACTACGTCCACTGCAGATTCTGT
Organism: Paragonimus westermani; assembly: GCA_008508345.1. Taxonomy (NCBI): domain Eukaryota; kingdom Metazoa; phylum Platyhelminthes; class Trematoda; order Plagiorchiida; family Troglotrematidae; genus Paragonimus; species Paragonimus westermani. Next base: position 38,297 of record QNGE01001195.1, read on the forward strand.
TGGTCCAAGTGCTTGTACGATGCCCACTAGGGACTCCACAGCCATCAGACGCACCGACTCCTGATCATCCAGGATAAGATCTGACAACATGGGTACGATTACGGTGAGAAGATTGTTCCGTTCAACGGTCGGGTCTAGCGCCAGATCGTTTGAAGGGGGGCTGGCAGGCGTACCAGTAGATCCATCCGTGATCGAAACGTCACCGCCCAACGAGACGGTCGTAGACTGCTGCTCATCCACGGGACCAGCAACAGCCTTAGAATCCTTCGTCTCAGTGCCACAAGAGTTGTTTCGTATGCTGCCGTTTTGAAACGGGGTTTTATTGCCAACTCCCTTCGCTTCACCACCAACCATCACTAGGGCCAGTTCTCCTAAACGACCAGCAACTGCACGCTTTACCATCGGAGTTTCATCGCTGTAGACACCAAACGATGCAAAACATTGTAAGATGAAGAGAAAAATGTTGAGTTGCAAGTACGATACATACCGGACACACTAACTATAGGATCAAGTTTTGAGATCACGTTAGGATAGGAGGATGTTAAAATCGCGTATAGGTTAGTCTTAAAAGTACTGTACCCAACTAAGTCGGAATGAAGTTTGTTACAACTCAACACCTTTGGTACGTTGTCCACGGCAGAGTCGGTTCGAGTCAGATAAGCTGTTTTGATTGAAACAGAATGTCAATGTCACACAAGATCATATTATCAGCTGTCTGACGAGTAGCCCAATCTACTACTCGGTATGTCTCTGGGAAGTACGATCACATCTGTTCACCAAGTAGTTTGAGCAATTTGTGAACAAGTTGTAAGTATTCAGTAATAACGTTCATTGGTGACGCTTCAGCCCTGACATGGATGTGCTCAAGCCTACAGTGACTAGCCATATGGAACAAGAACAGTAACCGTTGTGAGTTGGAAGTACTGACCCAACCAATTTTGATAGCATGTGATTAGTTCCAGTGAAGTACGTCATGTCGTACTTTAATGCCACTTTACTCGGATTTTTTGAGATCAAGTGTTCAATTGATTAACGACGGTCCCCTTTAAGTACACGACCAAATCACACTGTAGCTCGATCGCTTGTGGAAGTGTCGCAATGTTTCACTTCAATGCAAATGGTTAAAATGCATTTCACTGTAGCGTGCTGTAGGAAACCATTGGCATAACCGATGATTCAAGTCACTGTGCACATAGCGGAATGTATGTTTGAAATGCTGAATCCTGTAAGCGATTTTTCTTTCCTTACTTTTGGGCCCTCGGTACTTGTGTGTGCTCGCACTGAACAGGTAGCAGATTCGTCTGACGTTCCGGTACCACCCAAATGAACTACTCCTAGCGTCTCATCCGGCCTAACACTGTTTGACCGCAAAGATACTGTGATTTACTCGTCATCAGTCACGATTTCAGTGATACACGCTTGGACGTCACTGGTTTAACCAAGACTCCGAGTAAGCAATGGATAATCGAATATGGTAGGGTGATGACAGTTCCACGTGCGCACTAGACCATACCTCTAGGTTTACTAGGGTCTGACAGTGAGGTCTGCAAAATCCAATCCGGTACTCAGATGAGGCTATACACGGATCAACAGTAGGTTTTCTGAAGTTTCCACTGCATATGGACCATCCGTAAATGGCCATACAAGCGGCTGAACATCATTCTTTTTGTTCGCACTTGGTTTCAGTTAACCCGAATTGGAATCGTGGTCCTCAGGTATGACACGTGACCGCGACGTAACCGCAGTAAGGACTACGTAGGAATTTACTATGTATGCAACAGTTGTTCATCAATTGTCATACAGTCTGTTTTCAGGTAGACTAGGTGTCAGTTGCTGTTTATACCGTAGTGACATGTCAAAAATGAAGACTACAAAACAGGCCATATAACAGAAGCTCCGAATGCCCGTGGATAAAACAACACCGGAAAAAATATTGACTCAATAGTAAACTGTTTAAAACCTCTGAGCCAACATGCAACAGAGGCCAACAAACAGGAACCATTGCTATGAGGAAAGAAACGGTCATGAGGAAGACTTCACTCAAAAGCCATGGAAGTTAGAGGACGTCACAGACAGAAGTTTTGCACACTATCACCGTCAGCAGTATCGGGTGATAAACTGGAAATGCAAAATCATGCAAGTTGCAGTACACGTAGGGACACCAAGAAAACGACCAACATAGGAAACAAAACGAATGATTAGAGTGGCACGCTGAAATCACCACTATCATTAAGAACAAAAATAAATTAGTGGTTCGCACTGATGCTTAACTGCCACACTACGACGAGGAAAAAAGAAAACCCTGTACACGAAGGCAGCGAAATAAAATGGGGGAGAGGAAGGGACTAACTACTACAAAAAACAGCTACTTCTATATTCAAACATTCAACACCAGGGTGCCTACGCCTTGAAAACAAACAACCAAGCTGCAAGTCAAAGTATGGCGTCATCAGCATGACAACTTCCTTATGGCTTGCACTGCCCCGCGTCACCAACTGCACTCAATTCACAAACAACTCGGACAAACAACCACAACACTCACGCCACTGAGCGCCGTTAGCCGACAACTCATCTATAATCTCCAGACACCGAATCTGTGGATTGCGAAATCCCTAGCCAGGGAGACGAACCCGACCTACACTAACTACTCCCTTAGTGAACAACTTCATCTCTCTACACTAGGTCATCATCCGTGCACCTCGCGCCTTACAACAGTCGGTCGCAGTGTCCGCAAACAGTGCTCGATGTGGCAGACGTTTAACTGGCATCCTTAGTACAAAGCCTAACCATCCAATTCTGTGCTAATGTGAGGAGTGGACAAAAGAACTCGTTCGAAAATCACTACCAACCGCCCCTTCCCCAAACTCCTCCTCACTCACTCCTTCGTGGCACCCGATACGAGTGGTCAAACGCGTTCATCGGTCATCAGATACCTGAAAACGATTCACACCTCACACCCTAAGTGACCAGGTTTCGGTTTCGCTGACGTAGAGTTATACAGCCCTCACTGGCGCCTCATATACACGACATTTAGGCACCAGAGAGAAACATCTCTGTCGCCACAGGTGTCCCACATTCGCGAGTGCCACCTAGGCCCTGGAGATACGCGTTTCTACTTCATTCCTTCCAACGCCACCGCTGCCACTAATGCAGCTTCCCAGGTACACAAACCAGTCAACCACATCCATGAGTTCATTATCCAACATCAACTCCACGTAGCCACAACAATCTTACAGAAGCTATCTGCACTTTTAAGCTGGAGAAGCCCATTCCGAAGTATTTAGCAGAACACGAAATAGCGTCTAGCAGTGGTTGTGCTGTTTGAAAGCTGTCAAACAGCAAAACTTTATCATCAGCATAATGAAGATCATCCAGTCTTTCATCAGGTAGGAGGTCCACGCTGGCATCTTGTAAGTGCCGCAGACAATCCTCCATTGTTCCGACTATCACAAAATTAAAAAAATGGTTAAAGTGGATAGGCGTGATTTGCGCCGCTCCTGATGCTGAAACTACCAAATAGTTCAACGTATACTCTACCTTGAGCTGCAGTATGGGTATAATCCACCAACAGTACGTTAACCAAGTTGGTCGGTACAGCCCTGCGTTTAAGCAATCCTAAAAGTGTAAATCGATCCACCGACTCGAACACACCTGCAAAGTCGAGAAGTACGGCAACTGTTGGCCGACGGTACGCATGACGCTGCTCCAGAATTTAGCGGAGAGTAAGAATTTCATCAACACATCCTCGCACAATGTTTGCCTCCCGAGCTGTAGTGATTCAACGAAGTATCATGGATGCCAGAATCCTCGAAATGACTAGGCTCAAACTGATACCTCTATGGTCTTCGTGAATATGGGAACTATCATCGAGTAACCACAGGACAGAGGGATGGTCTCCGTCGTCCACACAATTTGAAACAACTGAGCCAAAGCCTCTACTAACGATTCCCGATCTTCTGCGAAAAGTGCCGGCGAGAGATCATCTGGACCAGCAACTCTATTACGTTTGAGAGCCGAGATGCAATTGTGGACCTTCATCTCAGTGAGTGGTCTGAAATTTACCGACCACGGTGCTACACTACATGCTTGTAGCGGCATTAAAGTAGAAGTAGAAGGCCAGCTAGATCAACTCTCAGTGTTCCGGCCACCAATCTAACATTCTGGACTTATGCATGTGCACCATCTGCCTCGCTGATAGCTTCACTGACAAACGGTCGTCTGGGACCAGTAGCATCGATAAGCTTGAAGAGTCTATTGATGTTCACCGGAGCAAGAGCGGCTTCCAATTCCTTAACTTTCTACACTAACCAAGCCTCACGACTAGAGTTTAGGCTATGTTTCAGTTTCCTACGGATCTCTCCTAAACTTTTTATGTGAACTGCCGGAAGGAATGTTCCGTCTGCCTTCTAACAACTCAAGGGATTTCTCCGAGATACAATATCTGTTCAACCCACGAATCACCGTGCCTCATGCTACAGTAACCGCTTCGCAAATGGCTGAGAGATCTCGGTCCAGCAGCTATTAGGAACTTCGGGACGAGAAATGCTAAGCCCGCTTTCTAAGCTTTACCGACGATACAGCCAGTTTCTCAACAGCCAACCGTTGTAATGGATGAGGTCGTTGCCCAGCGTGATCTGAATCCAAGTACGTGCTCCAGTAAGAATGACAATTCCGAATGGAACACCATCACTTATAACTAAAAGCTTTGTGGTCTACCTGGTAATAAGCTTGATCTGGTGAGGGAAGGTGCCAAGTATAACAAGGACGCGCAGGATGCCTAAAACTAGTGCTGACTGAAAATAGCGTATGTGCAGCGCACAGCTGTAACAGCCTCCCACCACCATCCGAGAGGTGTGATACTATCTCAAATCTGCCACCCAAACGAGACTCGGCCTCACCAAGGCGGCCGACCTGGGCGTTCCTATCTTCAGCCAGAACAATTATATCAGAACCACATGTCGACCGATGACACGGGAAACGGGTACCGTGGGACTGGTAATGGGTGGTTGGACAGACGTAGAAAACAAGATGGGTTAATGTAGCCATAGTCGAACTCCTTATGTTCGCTGACTAAAATAAAACCTCCTAAGATGACCACCTTTTACTATCACAACGCCAGGTGTGTTGCTGAGATGGCTAGCAATAGAAGTAACCAGTGGGTGCACTAGCACAGGTGCAACATAAACTTATAGGTATAAATGGCTCAAGTTTGAAGATAAGATGAAACGTAAGACTATGCAGCTCGATGAGAACGATAAAGTGTAGCTAGTGGAAAAGAAAGCGGTATACATTTCGTTACCATTCAAAGGCGATATGTCTGTTGAAACCATGGTTATAAGACTCATTGCTGTTGAGAACAGAACCTTCCAGACTGTGAAACTATGCACCTACCTCACTTTTCTTCTAGCATAATGTCTACAGTTAAAAGACAAGGAACCCGATCTACAGTCGGTTACTGTAGATCGGGTTCACTTCCCGGGCTGGAGCCTTCGCGACTCCCCGACTCAATGACTGGAGACTTTAGGTGAGTTGTCGGCTAACCGAACTCATTGGCGTGAGCGTTATCGTTGTTTGTCTGAGTTGTTTGTGAATTGAGTGCAGTTGGTGACGCGGGGCAATGCAAACCATAAGGAAGTTGTCTTGCTGATGACGCCGTGAACACTATCCAGTTTGGAGCAATAGTTGAGTTAGTGTGACAATTATCAGCGTGATTATTGAACACCTTTACGATTCTAGTCGTCAACCCACACATCTCTACTCCATCGATTAATCGACTCAGGAGCAATCAATTGAAAGCCGAGATGCCGAATTCTGATCATAACCGGGATGATCAGAGTTCGATTGAATAATCCACCCTCGTGATCCCAGAAACGTTTTGTGCAGGTCGTGCGACTGTCACCGCCTAACACCCAATGCAAAACAGATTAAACTGCCGCGCTTCCCGTGGCACCAAAACTATGATGTGTTTGTATTAAGGCATCGTCTCTGTTCGTACTTGTGACGCGGTTGACCTCACCTAAACATATTACGCCCTGATAAGGTCGTTCAAAATAAACGTTAAGAAACCGGAAATCAGTTTATTTTTCAGAAGTATTCATGGGATTTTTAACCGTATGAAAAGGAAACCACAGAACGATACACAGACAATCTGCGACTAAATCTAACAGCCAAATGCCCGCAACTTGCAAACAAGTGGTCAAATTGCATAGGAGCGCGAAGTAAAACCAATAATTAACTGTAACCTTCATTATCTCGTTTCATAAAATATCTTGACTGCATAGACAAGCCTGACAAACAACGACAACAGTCAAGGTAAAGAATCCGATTATCCGTTAACCTCTCCATGTCCCCAATCTAGGAGGACCTATCTCGGGAAACGGACGAAACCCACCGTGATTATTCCATCGCTAACTGCCTTCGTTTCTCAAAAACATCCACTTGTTTCGTACTATACGTCAATCACTAGATCAATAAAGAACGCTGAACGTTGTATACGGTCAATCGGTACCCTTCGTGAACGGATCCTTGAAAAAGTGAGCAAATGAACTGACTCTCTTCACAGACAGAAACCAAGACGTTAATTGACTATCTTGCCAGATATATCAATAAACAGATATCCCTGTGGCATAAGATAAACTGGTATCCCTAGTGTGGAGCAATATCAAGAGGGTCCATGCATTGTTGAAGATTAGGGAAATAAACTCGTTTGTTAACAAACATGCGCCTCCTAACTCTGTACCCAATGGGTATCAGGGTTGGGTAGCTCGAAGCTAAGTGGCACGTTCTCAGGTATCGGATTTCTGAATGGACTTCCACGTGAAAGTAAACAGCCACACAAGTGGAGTTCATCTGGTGAACACGTAGTCAAGTACAATAAACGGTGGTTCTATCAGAACGTGGTGATTTTACGGCTGGAAGCCGCGTAAGCTTGTTGACGGTGTTATGGTACGGGGCATGCTACCCACTTCACAAAACGGGTTTAAATGCCTCAACGAGGGTACATAGGATCCCAAACAGCTGGTCGCCCGTCAGAAATGCCGTCCGTAGGACATGCGGATATCGTCGGTCTCCATCAACCATAGACAAATCTCGAAGACGTACGAATCACTATGGTAAACACCGCTTCCAACAGATACGAGGGATATGCACCGAGTACTCTGAACGGTTGGACATCACTCAAAATAAACGTGAAACAATTTGGTTACCGAGCTGGGCAAAATAGTTAAACAACCCCGTTGGTCTTAGACTCCTTGAGAGGGTAGATTTAATGAAACAGATCAGCCCTTTCGATGAATCTTCAAACAAATGAGTTGGTTTTGTTGCAACCTCACTTAAAGTAAATAAAGCACCCCGAGTGGAGGAACTAAGTCGGAAGGACGTACGGAGTGGATTACCCATAAAGGCCCCTACAGTGGTCTGCAAACTCCGTGCCTCGCCCCGCTGTTTTGTGAGCCCAATCTTTCCAGCCAAATGCATCGGATGGACTCTTCATAGACAAACGGAAATTGTCCAGCTCTAACAACAACAGGAACTTATTAAGTGAACTCTGTTCCGTGTGCCCACCGTAATTCCTGGCTGGATGTGGGCAGCCGTTTTCACTTTCATGTCATATTCTACTGCACCAAACCAAGTTGCGTTATTTCCATTCCATTTACTAAAGACTCCCTACCTTTGATTCCTCAATCCGATTTTCGGATACATACAGACTTGTTTCATTTACTGCTCACAATGGATGCCACAGAAACAAGGGCACTGTATCGAACCTTAAGGTTACTCTGCCTGACCGATACAAAACCCCACTTACCCTCCGGACACCAATTAAGATTGCCACCTTCAATGTTAAGCCACTTATGTGAAGAGATCAGCAGGCAGCTCTTGCACAAATACTGGAGATCCTCGTGATCGGCAACTGATGCCAAGCTGAAACAGCTGCAGAATTCCGAATCAGTACCGCACCTTCAATCTTTGCAGGCTATATTGCAATGTGTATTCAATGTGCGAACGTCTGGAGACACAGCAGTCCAAACCACAAGCTCATAAGGCGCCAAAATTATCCTAAGTGTAAACATAAGGAGGGCTTGATTACATACATGTGGACAACTCACTTGCGCCGTCAGACTCGAATGTGTGATTAAGACACAAAGAATGTTCAATATTAACGCTACTTGTTTGTCACTGCAACATACACAGACAACGAGTAATCTTCGCATTAGCTTACAAACCTACCGCACAAGATGAGAAAACTTTCCGGAGTACCCGATAGCAAGGGGTTTTCATCTTGATGGTGCGTTGTCTATCGCGGAGCTCACGAAAATTGTAGCACTCGCATGAAACTGACATGAAATCTCCAGCACACAGGATAGGTGCTGAACAGCACAACTCCAGTGGTAAACATTCCTAAGATATTCGTCGAACCGTCAACAGTAAACGGTTTTCACAACTCAGTGTTGTCAGTGGTTTCTTTCTGGTGAGTGTCCTTTTTGGCCTTTTAGACATCTAAACGCTACCTGGAGACTTCTAGCATTAAACCAATCATGGACAAGGATCGACAACATGGTTGTTAGCTATAGGCGATACGGCTGTTCTCAAGACTGTAAGTCAATTTGGGTGACCTGTATGAATCTTGACCATGCACCAGTATGCCACGTTCACCCTGTGTTTCAGCGATGGATCATTTTATCGTGAAATCCAAAATGAAGCAACTAAACCGGTAGAGCCAAAAGCATTCAGTATCCAATAGAGAATGCTTGTCTCTAGTTTAAGATTCTACCCATTGGGTGACGGTAAAAATCATACAGCACATATTCAGGATGACATGAGGTAACCGAACTACTGTTTGTTCCGCTGCCAGCAGCTGAGTTTTTACGTGACAACACGAGCTTCTCAACGTTTGTCGGAATCCCCCACATGGCAACAGGTGTCGTTCACTCTACAAGGTGGCACGCGTGAAATTGCGGAAGCAACTAGGAGAAGATAGCGCCGCCTGGTGGACAATGGGCCATCGAAGTGGAACAAGCCGCCACTACCGGCAACGCATGGAAGTTTTTCTCTCATTTCATCAATATGTATATATATATATATACGTATATATATATATAGCGTGTAGCGTGCTAACTGTGAGTCCACGACAACACGGAGTATGAGCGGTATAAATTGAAGAACTAAAACCTAAACTACATAAACTCAAAAAATCTGCACCATCAGTTTAGTCTCAATCGTCCTAAAAGGTGAAGATTCTGGGCGAGTAGGCCTGAGAGATGCTCAGAGATAGCACAACGCCGATGGTCATGACGCTACCAATCGTGTACTTCTGGTAATCTTCAACCGAAACAAGATGACCAATGGGTATAACAAAAGTAAGAACATCATCCACTTACTCGGTAGACAACCCACTGGTGACAATTTTACAGTCGTCAGTCAACTGGACAGATACCCATTAGAACACACTTATCAACGGTCAATACAGTCGCGTACACATTAATTAAGAGTCCTCGCCCTACGGTATACTTAGACTATTGTCTTCCTCTTTGTTTGTGGTAGACGCGCAGTTGCATAACCGAACGATAATACGGGGTGTGGATAAATAGAAAACGGCAGTTTTACGTTCAAGGGGAAGAGGCACTCACGTAGCCAACTTTTTTAATATCTCCAACAATTCCTGGCGCAGCGCTGCCCGAACGCGTGGATATGCTGTGCTCAAGAGTGCACATGCCGACGTACGACTGGTGAACCAGTCCCCGACTGCCAGATGATGGACAACTGGGTAAAAATGAAATTCCATCGCTTCCGTGGTATGTAACGTGGCAATTTTGCGCATCGATTCAACTGCCTTGTCACGCACGGATACTTCTTCAACCTAGAAAAGGTACAGCAAGTAATTCTAATTATCTAATAAAACCGCCATATTCGACACATAACTAACAGGCTCAAACCGCTGAACTGATTTCAGCCTATCAAGTTTGATAATTGCACAGATACGCGCTGGTTTTAGTAGCAACATACTTAATTCGGTACCAACAACTTAGACAGGACAATATTGGGAAACAGAAAATGGAAAACATGAAGCTGATGGGAAACACTTATGCGGAGGAGAAAAAGCACAGCAACACATCAAAACCCCAATAAGTTCACGGACGAGTTAATCAGTAGCGCTACGGAGGAAACGGACGACTATCTGACATGAGCAGCACGTCACACAAAGCCTCTGGACATCTAAAGATGTATAAGTTAGTCCGTGATCAGCAAACTTTAATCATCCCAAAGAACACTGTCGGCCTGTTTGTCTCATAAAACGCTAGTGGGAGAAAAGCCACAAATAATCGGAAATGGAAAAATGTGCTTATCACCTTTCGTGTGTAGCGGTCAAGTGATCATACTTCTGAGTAAGAAAAGGAGCAACGACTAGTTCAGAGTTTCGAATGTACTGCAGAATGATGTAACGTAAATTCATTCGGCTATCCTCATGAAAGTGCCCAGCTGGAAGGGACTTACAATTTCAAATGATGAACGAATTTTTTTTAAAAAAAAGCTAGTTATGTACCGGAGCTGTATGACACAGAGCGAGCATAAATGAAGTGGCTACCTCGACAATGACTACAAGTTGATTGACATCCCCGCCCAAAGGGTCCATGAATGTTAGTACGGTGCAGAAAAACGAAATCATCCAGAACAGCAACAATTCACTGTCCGCCTGTCATCTGAAGCAGCCATCTCCGGTTCCTTAGTAATGATGATGTGCGTAAGCATGGCCTTACTTCAATCTCCCAGAATGAAGTTAACACTGATGCTTTGTGAGGAACTTGGCTGACGGCAAAGACAATGCTGCCGATAAACAGGAACACAGGGAAGTTTTTCATTGGCAACTTTGCATGCAGAACCTTCAAAGCACGCAGGTACTTGGTAATTATCGTTCGGAGACACGCAAATAGGTATTGTGATCGCATTTTACAGGAGTCATCTAATGACCAGCACCGACGATCGTAAGGTAACGGAAAAACCTCAGACTATGGGTCTATAAACGATCTCCCATGAAAGTGAACTGCAGATAGATCAAAAAATCGTAAGAATGTTAGTTTCATTATCAACTCTCCGTATCAGGCTTTTGTCTAATAAGTATACTTTCATAAGATATCTTCGAACCCTAACGGAGCTACTGAGACTCTCGTTTTGTTACCCTGAGATCAAGTTGATGATGGAGTATGGATTTAGTGAAAGTAATAATCACGAAACAAAACTCATTGGGTCCTTCACTTTCAGATATTTATTCAACTTCATGCGAGGGGGTTCAACGTTATTGCCCTGTAAGAGTTAATTATTCGACCCAACGATCCAGGACAAAACATGACAATTCTCTCTAGTAACGCCTCAGTTAACTATCACCAATTCTCTTCACCAATTTACCTGGATCGCATGTCAGACAACTATCGAATACTCACCCCATTGAGTAGTGAGATACGTGATTCTTTTACAGAACAAATGGACATCACACTGCCACCAAGTGAACCGATGTTCACATCCTGACAAATTCCCATAACTCAAATCATGACTGAGCACAATTTATGAGAGCACAGATGACCCCCATTTTCATGAAGCAACTCCGAATACACGTGTGGCACAGAATACGGCTACTGTGCCATGATACCACGACTCGGGTGTCGGTCCAGGAAAGCAGCTACCTAATGTTGTAATGAGTACATAATGTAGTTACCGTGGCTACGCCTATTTTTTCACTCACGATTACACACCAATCAATTCCTACATCGAGCTTATGTATTTTAAGAGGATTTCTTGGCTCCATGTACATAAAACAATCTTGTCAGGCGAATATGCGCAACAGCGTACGACCAGCATAAGTACTAACACGACCTGATGGATCTGTAACCCGCAACTTCATCAAATATAACATGCTTATTGGCGATAACCTGACATGAAAAACACCTTAGCTGCCGGATCAAGAGGATTCACTACATCTTCTAAAGTGCATTCATCAACAAATCAATTATTGTCCCCGATGGAGATGACGGATTACGGAACAGCGACTGATGTTCGAGACCTTAAACCTCTTGCCGGTTCAGCAGATATCTCCTTCTCCGAAGAATAACTCTCGGGTTCTGTCATCTCATTCGCAATCGTGTACCGTAACCTATCATTTGGAGCAACCTATTCATTTGAAAAATAATCATAAATGAAGCAAATTTGCTGCTGAACCCCATTCTCCGAAAGCTGCTAATGCATGAAACTATTAGCATTGTTTCTATCAGCCTCCTTGATAAATAGATCATATTTAACTGGGTTACGTTTCCAAGCTACAAGTGCATCGCTGAATGTTCGGTTTATGATGCCGCTGTGCGATCTTGAGATTATCCACGTTCGGCCTAACACAGAAGCAAGCAAACAAGCAAACAAAATGTTAAATAAAGAGTTGATTACCACCTCCAGAAACTACTGAGTTTCGCAAAAGAGCAACATCGTAATGACACCCTACGTGGTGTGTTTATAAGTGGTCTGATTTCAAATCCTATCCGTCAAAGGCCTTTGAGACACACAGCTCTGTACACAAAGACAGTCATCCATTAAGCTTAATTATTCGAAATGGCTCAAAAACGATTCCAATTGCCTCAGAGTTCAGGTGTGCTTAATCGATAAAGCGCTGCCGCCCCAATGAATTCGACTGCTTGTTCACCTGACGGCCTGGTACTGGGTGCCACCAAATATGTTTATTCTACGGATGTAGTTGTTACCCGCAGTACCACTGCTCTGCAAAAAACGCTTAATGTAAAGGTTGTGGCAAAAAGGTCGTTTCCAAAGTGTCAATTCAACGGCAGCAACAAATATACTGCACCCGTGACAAGCCCAGCCTTCCTATCTATTGATATAGCAGCAGTAACCGTATATTTATCCGATGCTACCACGGATGCTACCATAAACGGAACTGTTATACGGGCCCTTATTGATACTGAGAGCTCGCATATCCATATCTCCGGGAATATCGCCATTCACAACCGGTAACATATATAAGATTCTAAACTCTTCCCATCGTGCGTATTACAACTGGTCGAATAGCTTACAAACCCAAAGTAGCGGTTAGGTCGAACGTCTAAACGGAAACACCAGAAAAGTCATCAGACTTTCGCTCAAATTATGGAACCTTCATATTCGGCCATAGAAGTCTGTTCCTTTAGATATACTCCATTCTCTTCGTTCAACTCTTTGCGTGGCTACCAACGTAAAACTTTACGGATGAAAGTTCCGATACAATCTCAAACCAACAACAGCTACGTCGCAACCTAGCTGTCTACGGAACCCAAGCCGAGTTCTACTTCAGAATATGAACCGAACCTCAAGGCTTGAGCCGTTGGTTGAAAAGACCCAACCTATGGGACGTAATCTGAATTATGCTCTTATCCGTGTCCCAGACGGTAGAAAATATATGGTGTCACTCAGGCACCTCGCTCTCACTGCAAAGTGTACTAAATAACCAGATGGAAACAACAAAAACCGTTCACCCCATAATACATCTCAATCACGCCCAGTCGTTAATGCACCGGAGGAGGGTCCATCTGCTTCACAGGACTCAAATAGGTTTTTTTATTATTGGAGATAAATATGTCACGGAACACGAGTCCAAATGTGATCCATTGAAGGATTTTCGAATGCCACAGCGGAGAGTATGCCTCTACTGTTCTTGTAATGAGGAAGCGTGAAACACGAGGCGCCACATTTTGTGATCATTCAATGAAATAAGATTTGTTTTTAATACCTCACTTACGTTCGCTCATTCTTTATCGTGCCATGTATTTCGGATTCCTATATAGGCTCGGTGAATGTGGTATAGGTGAAACGTTTAGTAATTCATATTACACCTGCCTTTACTTCCATATGCATATATCAACTTAATCCGTCCCTATTTACAAACAAGCTGCATGATTCAGTTACAAGATGATTTAAGCCAATTCATCAGATCTCCACTTATAACCCCCACTTCTCAATGGTCGGTCGTTCATTGCTGAGTCCTCACAGAAGTGAACCCAACTTTACTGAGAAATACACTTGCAAAAGGAGCATTTCCAATGCTGAACTGGAAAATAGATAGAGCATGTACGTCGTTGATCAATTTGCTAACCTGCACAGCAATAGCGAAATCCATAAAGATAACGACTCTTATCTGCAACAGTGTTCCCAGATGTGACGACAGTATACATAGTAATCAGGGTTGATAATAATAACTTTCTTCCCAGGTATCTACGCGGATGTTACTGTCAATGCGATTGGCCAGCAGCAACAGAAATTCCCTAAGTAAATATGTCGCCATAAATGATTAACATAAATACATTAAACTGCTCTGCACTACTCGTCAAAAGTGGATATCCGTCCGATATCATCAGGTATATCTTCTCTAAAGAATATTCGACATGCAGCATTTAAAACATTGGCTTACTTTTAGAAGTTATCCAATGTACAACGGAGCAAGAAAAGTCTGCATATCAGTCTTAACAAATTTCTAGCTTTTAGCATCATAAGCCGTACAGCCACTAAAGAAGACATGCTTTCGTATAAGAGACACGGAGATATTCAGAATTCTCTGATTACAAACAAAAATGAAAGCAGGGCGAACATACGGATATGTTTTCGGTGCGAACGATGCTCCCAATCAGAATACATCAAAAGCATACGAGTGATTTCGCAATTAAGTGCGGACTATGTGGTGTGATGAACTAACTGTATGAATGGAATCGGCCGAGAGGACGGATTGCATTGCGGATTGGAAGCGTCGCAAGAGATCCCTCACCACTTATTGTTTACCATTTCCTGTTGTGTAATATGTACACATATACACAAATATATAGAGGTTAAAATTCGGATACCTATATAATGTCCGATAAAGTCCTCATCTAGACATAAGAAGTGACATCATCCACACGCCCCCGGGTAAATAGACGCTTATTCTCAAGTTTATACTTCCCATTCCTCATAATTCAATAGTGGATCACGCTCCGTTGAGTGATCAGCAATCGTGACACACCAGAAGTCAACTATACATAACGACGGTTAAGATGAAATAACTATATGGCCACACCGTCGCCACCGAACTATGCAGTGCTTACTGACCTGGGATTTCTTTATTGGTTACCGTAGACTACGCTACTTGCACGTGGCTTCAGCTAAGATTCGCCGATGAGTAAAGCAACTGCTTTAGGGTCGGTTACTTGCGAACATTTTTAAAGTATGTACAAGAGTGAGTTGTGACATATATGGGAGAGTTTAGCAAGCAATCAGGATCTCAGTGGATGGTAACTGAAAACAATGGATCATCAAAGCTGCAGGTGCCGAGGCCGATGATTTCGGAATAACCAAATCAACCAGACGCGGTAATCAATCGAGCCGATAGATAAAAACCATAGACGAAAACTGTTCAATCCCCTATCAGTCCAGCAATGAACATAAATGACTCATCCTGATCAGATTACTTTCAAGACCCCTTAGAGTGAGTCCAACATCTTTACTTCTCACCTTATGTCGCTTACGGGATTCACGAGGTAATCATGACTGAGCACAATTTATGAGAGCACAGAAGTTAAAATAAACATCCAACATTCCAATGCTGTTTAATTCTGCGATCCAACGAACCCCAAAGACGTTCATTTGGATTGCGGCCATCATCCCTACCATCAGCTTCGAGCAGCACCGCTGGGTACTACGACTCGGATTGCTGTTGGTAGTTCACTGAGCGGCAGAGTAGCAAATAAATGCAAACGTAGGGAATTAACTAAGTAGATAAAACAGAGATCTAAATGACTGTGACGCACTATCGGTTGAGCAAACATTTCCAACTAGCGAATTGGGTCGTCTCGAACTCATCAAACTGGCAAGCGACACCTATCAACCCGCTCATCGTAACGCCAAGGAATTAGACAGCCCGTGAACACGCCATCGCCAGGCCGCTTTGCGGTCTCTCTCAGCCATCAGTACTCAGGGTGAGCAATGCGCAGTCAGCATACCCAGTACGTGATTCAATCAGCGAAGATTGTGCACACTTAATGTCCTGGTCATCTGTCGCGAACTTGCACACTTACAAATACGCGCTGACGGATTGTCACGTTGCTCATACTGTCAACCCAGTTGAGATACGGCTATTGAGATCGCGTTGCCCAAGTAAGTGAGATGGTCGGCAATCTCCAGCAATAACAAAGGTAGAGTCAGGACAACACAATGTTGTAACGCCCTGCAATTTGAAAAGGTAAATTTCACGCCACAGAGACCACCCGTATCATTTAAACGATTGAGCGTCGCCTGCATGTTTTCTGTGGAAGACCTATCGTTCGTATACTCAATATCGATCTGTTCCGAGATCCTTGGAACAGTTGAGTGCTCCCTCAGAGGTATCATCCACCACAAGGTTGAAAATAAGGGATAAATCGGACGCTCCCGTCGAAGGTCACTTGACGCGACGAATGCTCGAGACAGCTGTCCATAAATATGCATTCTGCACTCAGAGCGGGTATACAAAGAATTCAGCAAGTGAATATCCTTCACTGAGTTTCCTCTGCGATGGAGACAGCCCCAGAGAGTATGCCCGGCAATCACCTGAAAAGCAACCATTTGGCCTAAACCTACCAAAACTACTGGATAAAAGGGAGGATCCGCATCCTAGTGTCTGCCGCAAGGTGATGCTATGATCGATGCACTCGCGACCAGCCCAGAAACATGCCCACGTTTTCCTTGTCTGTTTTTCCTTGTGCTTCAGAAACCGTCCTACGAGCAACCTGGATACGACAGAGAGAAAGATTAATACCTCAGTGGTTGTCATATGATGTATCGGCACCTGTTTTGAAAACATGAATAATTGTTGACAAGCACTACTCATAAGGTACTTCAGTCTCCCATAGGAAGCGGAGGAGTGTGGTAAGTTCAGACAATAATCTCTCTTCATCAACTTTGGACAGCCAGAGGAAGAAGGTCCGAACTCGCAGCTTTATTACGCTTCGTTGACTTGAGCTCCGAAGTCACAGTGATTGCCAACGGAGAGTCGTCAAAGACTAACCACACAACCTTCATTGTCAACAGCCGGAGGAACGAGCTCATACCAGTTGAAGTGTTCTTAAAAATACTCGGTCTACCCGTCAAGTCGTGACAACAAACTGAAAATATACGAGTCATCTCTTTCACGCCTTGTTGACAATCGACTTAACCGCAACTCACTGAAAATGAGAGCCAGGCATTCCGGCGTGAAAAATATATTTTCCATCTTTCTGGCTTGCTCGGAGAAGTGAGCCTCACAGTCCCTACACAGATTCCTCGTAAGATTGCGTTTCAGTTCGCGGCAGTCTTTGTCGTAGTTAGAGTGAGAGGAATCAGCCGACATCTGTTCATAAGTTCTCCTGAATTAGCAGAAATTCACTTTTGCTGTACCTGTAATACTTTCCTGGAGCAGACCTCGTAAAGCGTTTGCATAACCGACGAGAATTTTGCTAACATCTCTCTAATGTTGTAACTTGGGTAGTTTAATTATAAGTGCTGTTTGATGGGCGTTTCGTATACCCCCGTTGTTCGGTTTCTGAACACAAGGAAAATGGCAGGTGGTTACTCGAAAATATACGACACTATTTAACGGGGTGAAGAACTGATGGTTATAGGGCCAACATGTGCCCACGTATGAGTTGAAGTCAGCGGTTTCCACGTGACGCGTCGTCTTCTTTTGAGTCAACTTTTTTTTTCTTTCATTCTCTTCAATACGCGGAGTCTGTGGGGTTAACCTAATGATAACAGTCGATCGACAGTGTCAGTACGTTGCACAGGGATACCGAAAACAACTAATCGTTCTCTTGTTGTAAGACCATTGAGATGTGCGCTCAAAGCATCAGCAAACGCAATAATGTCTGAAAGTTTACCGCACCCCAGAATAGCTAAGAGGACATTGTAAGCGGTCGTGACAGAATTTGAAATGTTTGTTAGAGCACATATATATATATATGACAAACAAACGCCTTTCGGGTCTGTGCCGACTGACCTCGGTCGAAGTGCTAAGCCCGACTCCATACAGGAGATCAGCCGGAGTCTAGTCGGATTGACTTCGGCTTGAATTAGAACTCAGACGACCCCCCCCCCTTCCCTACAAATTGACTGAGATATTCGACCCCACCATAATCAAAGATCCAAAGAAAGAACCGCTCATCCATTGCAATATACAAGGCCGAACTCAGGTGAGGGACAACGCTAGGATCGTAAAAACATATTTCAGAGATACAACACGTGTCCAGTTCCAGGTTCGACAGAGTGCTCGTCCGAGCAGCTTCCCGAACTACTCGTAGGAGAGGGTGAACATTAAAAGCGCTGATGTTTACGAGTTGCCTTGAATTCAACAAAGGGAGGGTGGAAGCAGCAGCAACCGCAAATGGGGACAGTAGACTGGTACGTCAAGGTGATGATAAATTCGGATACGTTCTAGGCGTTTAGGTTGAAGAGGGTTGGCTTGGAGACCTCATCATAAGCACCCGTGAAGACGAGGTATAGGGTTTTTTAAAGGACTCCAGTAAGTACGATGATCAGAGTGGTGTGTGCACATTTGGTATGCCCAAGCCGAAGGCTGATCGTCAATGCGCATGATGGGACTTGGAGCGCCAAAGATCTCACACGAAGCGCCTCATATGATGAAAACAAGTCAAACGTGAATAAATTCAAACACAAGATACCGTGTACACAGTTGAGTGTGAAACATCATAACACGTAAGTAAGGGAACGTGTGACACAAGTAGCATTTCGCCCTTCAAGGATTCTTACCAGGAAGTGCAAAACGGTATGCAGGATCCAAGTGTGATGCGAGTGCAATTCTAAAAGAAGTTCCCTATCTCGTCGTGATAACCAGGCTGTCGAAGTGCACTAACTTTGGAAGCCATACTTGCTAAGATTTCAGTGCTAGCGCATACAACGACAGGCCAAAAGAGAACAGTCGGATGAAAGGTGGATGCACACACAATGTTGTATGTCATATTACAAACTGCGTAGGGGTGCTCATTTGGTAAAACAGGACCCCACTAGCATACAAAAAAACTTTTGCATTTGTAGCACTGTTGTTCTCTGAACAGTGTGTCAAGAAAGGGTACCCAAAAGAGATCATTGTGATCGCAAAACGGCTGACTGTGACTACCTTTGTATCAACCAGTACGGCGAAAAGCCTTCAATATGATCCAAAAGCATGAAGCAGTTTTGAATATATATAGTCCATGTAATAGTGACAGAAGTGGACACCAAAGTCTCTCATTGCACCCATGGGCTGGACAAACTCTACCGGATTACTCAAGTCGACTCCCATCCGAGGTTTAGAGTCAAGATTTATCAGAATCTATCATCTCACTAACAACTGCACAAGTCAACCCCTTCTATTTCGCTCCTATATTTCTCAACCCTTCCTAATCATTGCTTTCTAAAAGCAGGATATCCGGTAAAGATTAGCACTAGCGAAATCCGCATTCCCGACAGGTAAATCAGCGAGCGAGTAACTTGTCAAACATGAAACTGGGTGCATGTCGCGTCTCGCAGACTCCAATATATCATTCTAACAATCGTTCACCTGAATTCACCCCTTGATTATTAAACACTCAAGTGCTCATGATTAGGGACTTCTGGCGACGCCGAACCTGAAATCATTGATCAAGCCGGAGTAGGATCTATAATGGATGACAACGCAAGTCCACGTTTGCTCGTCTGGTATCTATGAGCGGCCTCTTGTCTACTGTCGTACCTGGTACATAGGTTAAAATCCGCTGATGTGAACAAAAAAAGCGTCGTGCTCACTATATCAGCCTACGCCCCAAAAGACGGTGCTTCAGACGCTACCGCGAATTCCGTTCTACGGAGCTCTTAACAACCTACTTAAGCATAGCAAATACTCCAGCAATAACGTAATGGTGAGCATGTTGAGTGCAAAACGTGGTAGTCTCTCTCTCTCTCTCTCAAAAAGAGAGACTAGGTAGCACGTTTGGTTTGTGTGCACGTACACGCAACAGTAAGACATTCACTAAAATATGCAATTCACGGCCTCTGAAATCCACTGTTTCAGCTTAACATTACAAAGAACGGCTTGTGTACTTGTGGTGAAAATCTACTCCACTCAACGCTTATCCAAAACTCGGCACAACAGAAGATCTAACAGGGCGCCAACCCAAAGGCCGCGTTAAAGACACCACACCAGGATTGGTCGGACAGTCTCAATGTTACGCCTTCCGTTTTTCGCAAATTCCTTTGTTCCCCATTGCACCAATTAAATTACAGTTTGTGACTTTATATGTGCTAATACGATCAGTCAATGACAGACTGTGATTTCTTTAATACTGTTGCACATCCATAAATTTGGCTTCTTGTCTCGTGAACAGAAACTGATTATTGCGACCAGTACGATATCTTCTCATTACTTACGTGGGATGTTCCAATTCGATTGCGATTTATAGGGCTATTCGATGTCCCTAATTCCGAATATTACGGTAACCCAGTCATGGATACAAATCTACCACAGAACGGTCAGTTGCAGGTGGCGTCAGTTTGTTAACTGTCGTGTATTATGGAGTAGCCGTCTGGATTCATATCATACTGTTGTCTGAGGTCGTTTCGTGCTGTCAGTCGTCCGGGATTTGAGCGTCCGTCAATGTAATATTGGGGTAAAGATGTGTGGAATGCTTATCAGATATCACCTATGGACAAACTATCCAAGTCGGGTAGGACAAGAGAACGGATACCAGGAACAAATTACAGCAGACATAAAAGCACACCGTGAATGAGTATGTTCAGAAAGAATTGTGCAGCTGTAACACAATTTCACCCTCGTCAAGTAGCTCGATTCCTCCTAGCTAAAATTGTGATAATGACCGTCAGCAGTGTGAACGGAAGCCGACCAAAAGCTTGCATAATCATCATCTGCACAACTTGGTAGAACGGTCGAAAGAGATTAAGATAGCCTTTTTGTCTGAGAACAACGGAATGCTATTCTCCCACTGCTTTTTGTGTTGGCCATCGATTCGGTGATTGTGAAGCTACAGTTGAAAGAGACTGTTCATTTAACACTGACCGGTCGAACAGACTTCACATGTGGGTTGAACACGTTTAGGCACAACTTAACTGTCTTCAGCCGGGTCAGATGGACGACCGGGCCAGAATGGCCAGTCACTGCGATGCTGACGGTGCTCCATCTGAAGCAGAATTGGCTCAAGTTCGCATTATCAAGGGCGTAACACGGTTGCAAGTTTAGATCTCCCTCCACTTTTCTAACACAGTGAAAGAAGGTTGATATCACAACCGGGAACCTTTGTTGGACAGTTTGGGGGAACGAAAGGGTACCATGTGAATTGTACATATTGACGGTTGTCCCCACCTCCAAGAAGAAGATCAGAAGCCTACGCAGAAACCGCAGAGATATTAGCCTAGTCTTTACCACCCCTAAGTTATTCTCTTGATTGGTATTGCGTCGGCTCATTGAATTCGAAGAAGGTCAAGTACATGAACACACAAGACTACGGTCCAGTCGAAGAGGCACTGACCTTTTTTTACCCCATGATAGTTAACAAAACACCGATACTTTTGTAGGAAATTTAGATTCCGCCTTCAATTCCGTCACCAATAATGTTCTACCAAAGGGGCCCCAAAGGAATGTGTAATTCTGTTAAGAGTATTATGCACCCATCTAAAGAACAAGGTGAGAGTTTGTGGACATGCCCAAGGGTGTCCACCACCTCCAGTTGTGTTCTGTAGGAGTGTTGACCTTCCGCTTACTCATAAACTTCGACACAGACAACAGTTAAGAGAGAGCGCCTAAAGAATTCGACGATCTTGATATGTAATCTCATTCCGGCATTTAGGTGGCCGACCACGAAGGCGCCCATCCTGGCATCTTATGTTGAAGACATGCAGACCACACTGAACTGGGTGAGTGGCAGGGTTGGTCTGTATGGAGGAGGCTTCAAGGTACAACGTGATAAATCAGGGGAGAGGCGCTCCCGTGCCTGCATTCTTCGTCACAAGCGGTCCGTTCTAGAGTGTAAAGCGTGTCACTTAACTGGGTGGCACCACCTTGTCAGCATTCACCCGATGAGATATCCGTTGGAACAACGAACGCAAATGTCGCCTTTGCTAGCCTCTCACCTCTGACGTGGAAAAGTCGCCCGAATGCTCCTGTAAAAAGGTATGATGTATGTGCGGTAACCATCCTGCTCTAATGCTTGCGAACGCGGCCAGTTCCGGACAGTCTGCTTTAGTTTCTGATGAGTATATACTCTTAACCAACTATGCTAACCCGTTCTGCTACCTTGACATGACGGCCATGCCCGTACACCGCATCGATCCGCAGAGCTACACCGACTAGGACTTCGGTCCTTCTAGGTGCACCCTTTTCAGATAGACTAAAAGGGACCAATCAGACGAAAAGTAGATGCATTTATAAGGTTGTACTTCGTCCTGCTGACCGCGTAGAGGTATTCGGATAGTGTGGCACGGTACTATGAGCAAACAGCAGAAGCGTGTCCAGAGATTCGACACAGCTGTCATTTAAATCAGAGGGGGAGTTGGGAAAGATACCCTCAAACAAAAAGTACTCCGATCTTCCAGTGGTTGACCGTGGCCGTCATCGTATTATCCAATACGGTCAAAACACATTCGGTATCATTCAAGAGCTTGATGTAGTTTCAAATATGTCCACGGAGCGCAATAGTGGTCGGAATCAGGTAACAATGTCCTAATCACTGCGCCCTCGGGCTAGGCATTCCCCTCATCGCCAGGTGAGTCAGACTCTTGAAACACGGGCTCCGGATAGGGTCCCTCAAGAAAACCCTGTATCCTGTTGTCTCGCAAGTCAGACTTGAATCAGAGACCCGTGGTGGGGTCTCTCAGGTCAACCCCCTTTCGTACTCCCGACAGTGAAATTATCCACCCATTACGCCCTTCTCCTTCTATTTGGTCCTATAAGTTTTCTGTCTTCGATATGTCTGCGGGTGATCACTGTTTTCTTAAGCCTTCAATACCTGCACTCTCCAACGAGCCGAGTAAGAATCTGTTCTGGAAAGTACTTTCTCAAGTCTGAAGCTTGATGTGTGCTGTGTCGAAAACACCAGTCTACGACCCTAGCGATGTTATTCACTTGAGCACACCTCTAGATAACCGTCGATCCTTGCAACTCTCTCTCAAGGTTTCTGGTGACGCCACAGCTGAATCTCGTGGTCAAGCTGGAATCGGAATCGTGCTGATTTCTAGAGCAGAACACAATGTATGCTTGACTGGATCTCAACGAACAGTCGTTTACGCACTGTCAGACTCAATCTGGTTTACTCATTATACCCGCGTACACTCAAACGCGTTCTCAACGACGCCCCCGTGAACCTAAAGCAAACTGAACACTGGCATCATCATACCAGCCTTCGATTTTGAGGTCCAGTTTGGTCGTCTTTCGCCGGAAGAGGAGCGGTTAAGAAATGTTTGGTGTCTGGGCACAACGCCCCCAGAGACCACTCTGTACTCCTCAGCTAGTCAGTCACTTACAAGTGGCACCACCCTGTTAAAGACTGTCGTACACTTTGGAGCAACCATCTGGAGTCGGATCATTGTGTTGTGCGCGCCCGTTTTGTTTTCTTTATTTGCCCAGAGACCATATGCTTGCAAATGGAAGGTACTTAACTGGCACTCGGGCGAGGGATGCAACGAACGTTTGCCAGCAAGTGGTGGTGAACACTGCCGAGTTTGAGTCAGATGAGAGAACCTAATGAACACTGGGAACAAATCGCAGCAGTTATGAAAACTTGTTGCGAGGAAGTATGTTCCGAAGGAGCAGTGCAGCTGTGGCAGGACAGGATTTCTGTCACGTCGACAAACATTGGCTTCGGTTGTGACGATGACGGTCGAGCTGATTAAAAACCTGCGCGAAGACCGTGAGCATCACTTGGTCGAACAATCGGAGATGGAAACGGCACAAAGCTTTCCCACTGATCCATGTTTGTACTGGCAGTCGAGTGTAAGTGAGGCCACATGTGAAAAAGATGGCTCACATATCACCAGCCAGCCGCGCCAACCACACACAGATCGGCTGAACATCAGCTGGCCCCACCCAGACCATAGAGACGACGGGACCCGAATGATAAGTTACTGGGTTCCAGACGGCCATCCATCGGAAGCAGTAGTCCTGGGACTTAGGTTATTGAAGCGTAACAAGGTCCCTGGACCAGACCTCCTCCCTCCTTCTCTTCTGAATGGTGGTGGGGAGAGGTCGATGTCATAGCTGGCAAAACTCCCTCGGACGGTTTGGGAGAATGAGGAGATATCTCTTGACTGGTGTTCATCAACGAACTCGACAACCATAGAGGCATTAGTCTAGTATCTGTCGTGTCCAATTTACCCACTGGCCTCACATTACGTTGCATCACTAAGCCCAAAGAAAGTCAGATACGTGAATACGCAGGACTCCGCTTTAGTCGAGGGTGCACTGATTATATTTTAACCTCGTGGCGGACCTTGGAGCAAGACGCCCTTATAAGCAGCTGACGATCGTGGAGTTCTTAGCTCTAAAGGTTGCCTTTGAATCGGTTGTACGTAACGTTCTATGGAATTGTCTTCTTTACAAAGGAGTCCCAGAGGAAAACGTGAATCTGTTGAGTTCACTGTTAAGCCCACTATAGAAGCAGGGTGACGGTTTGTAGACAACTGTCTCAGGAGTTCAACACTTCCAGGGATGTGTTTAAATCGCGTGGAAATTCATAGCTTAAACACCAGATATACTGCATAGCGAACAAGCTCGTTTTCAGTGATTCATCATCAGGCTGAATATACCATATTTATAGAACAAATTTCTGGATGTACGTTTACGTTGCCGCGCTGAATTCAGCGCGCGATACAGAGAAACGGTACGTGAAATGGTCAGTAAGCTGAGTTCAATAGTTTCGTACCACTCGACCTGAGAAGATATTTAATTAGCTGTTTGATGAGCAGAGCCATAGGATTTGCGCCAGTGATACTAGTGCTCAACAAATGACATTAATGCGTCCGGTGTTAATATAAAATGACTACCCGAGAAGGTTAATGGACGGGACTATGCAACAGCTGGATGAAAGAGACCAGCTGAGTCTAACGGAAAAGGAAACTGTGCACACCGGATTACCCTTCAAGGACGATACGCTGGCCGAAACTATGACTCGCAGGCTCGCAAGTGTAGTTAAGACAACACTTTGCACCGTTAGATTACGTGCCTACCTTCGTTTCAATCCGGTTTTATGCCTTCGCTGGAAAGCTAAAAGACCTGTTTCTGCAGCCTCGTTTTGCATATACTTGTTCACTTGTTCTTGTGGAACCAGTTGTATTGGCCGCACGACCGGACGCTTAGTCCGGCTGGTCAGTGAACACCACCCAACTCGGCTCAACAGTGGAATAAGGAAATCTGTCAACAGTGCCATGCTATCACACTTGGTGGATTCAAATCACTCTGCCAACGTAATGGACGCATTTCGCCCAACCTACCGAGTTAAGGCCATCCAATGGAGGGCGATGAGGTGTAGGAATTTATCCACAACTGAAGCTACTGGAATTCGCCTGCGCAACCCACCCCTGTGCGTCCAGACACGTTTTTCTCAGACTATGGATCTGCCTTGGACAACCAACCTCCTTGTTGGCCTATCAGGACTCATTGGCCAAGTGGGTACTTGATTGCAGTTTGACACTGATTTAAATGACCTCATCAATTATCCGTTCTTCGTTTACCTTCTTAATGATTCCCCTGGAAAATTTGTTAAATAAATGTGATGTACTTAACCTGATGATGAATCACTGAAAACGAGATTTTTCGCGACGCAGTATGTTTCATGACTTCTAGTGGTATTTGTCACGGGCGTCTGATCTCCCCATTGCTGCTCAGTTCTGCCACAGACAACATTATGGAGGGTATGCCTGGGAAATACCACGAATGAATCCTGTGTGTAGTGTTGAGTTTTTTCCCGAGGCCATGTCAAAGAATATGGAACAGGCGCACGATATTGACCTAATTAGCCTACCTGCCGATGACGTGTAGACCATGTTGAACAGGGTGAATAATCGGGTTAATCTGTATGCGATGCGCTTTCCATCTCCAAAGTACCACTTTAAGACTGGGACACTCACATTCCTACCTTCTTTATCGCAGCCAATCCGCTCAACACTGTGGACACCTTCACATACTTGTATCACACTATCTCCTCCACCCGCAATATTGCTGATGACCTATCAACAAGGATATCAAAGATACCAGTTGCCACTGCCAGCCTATAAAATCTGTGGCGTCGAAGGAGAAAGGTATATGATGTTTATGTGCGTTAGTTCGCTTCACGGCTCGAAAACGTGGCCTGTTCGTAATGAACATGTCAAAAGACTTGTTGTGTTTGATCAACGTTGTTTCTGTCAAACAACCCACATCAAGTAGAATGACTGCGTCAGCAGTACGGTTAGTAGTCGGTGCGTGTTTCAGAACGCTCGCGATGTGTGATCAGTTAGTCAACTAATTGCTCTGCACAGCCTGCAATGGTCAGGTCCCGTACTTTGCAGGCCAGCCGAGAGTTTATTGTACCGAGCATCATATACTGAGACCACTAACAGCTGAGTGAAATCGCGCGGTAAACAAGCAACAATGTGGACGAGAAATATGAGGAACTTGTATGCTCCATTGATTAAAGTGGGTAGATTTCGTCTGCCTGGTTGTGGTCCTCGTGACTACTCAAATCTCTGGCTGGAAACGCTTTTTGACATGGTAGCGTGCCGCAGTCAGTGGCGCACATGTAATTGTACTATTTTTAGTTGTTCTCCTTAGTTTTCTCTTATTAATTTTTAACCTTTTCAGCGGCGTTTTCTTCTTTTGGGTTATTTCGCATCACTGTTGAGGTGAACAGTGGATCGGGCCACACTACCCTCTGGTCAGGCTCAAGACCGTTGTGATGCTGTGGTGTGTTCGATCATCGCTCGTTTTTTCAATAATACTACATCGAACAAGATCACTTGGAAGGTGTGGTACGTCCTCAGCGTGTATTCAGGAAACGTTGGATATGCGATCAATTGATCAGGTAGAGCAAGTGTACAGTCAGTGGTTGGATCATAAGCTCCGCCGCCCGTCGCGGTTAAGCTGGAGTTTGACGTGTTGTGATGGATTGCGCATCTCGATGACCTTTTGGGCTAAACTGGACGGTGTGGTGACCATACCAACAGAGTTACTGATACCAGACAGGTCGATATGTAGAGGTCTGACAAACCACAGTCTCCTGGTCCTTCAGGTTGGGGCTTGGAAGATGATTGGCATCTCTTCTTGAAAGACGCACCATTTCTGGTACACCGCTACCCACCCGCTATCTTGTGGTACAGGCTTTTGAACCAAATGGTTTGNAACCCCAATCTATGGAAAGTCACGGGCGCAAACAGCTGGTTCCGGTAACTTCCAACAGGCACATGCAATCCCAGTGAACTTACACATAAAATTGGAATATGGTTAGAGTATGGCGACCAGTACATGCAATCATATTCCAGCTTTGTGGAGGTCTAATGAATCCATTGTAATTTTACATGCCGGAAGTTACCGAAAACAGCTGTTTGGAACCATGTCTTTTCACGAATACTTTGGATGCAATGAGACAGTCGCTATTTAGCTCGTTATTCCTGTTTTCCTTTTCGATAGCCCTTGTTAATTTTGTAGTGACATATTTAATACGATAAAGCGGCAAAAATGTCCACCGTTGTCGCAAGCAGTGGCTTCAGACACAATAACATTTGGCAAAGCCCCATGGAAGCTATGAATGAAGGAACAAATGAATGGATGGTTGACATCAATTCTGTAAAAGCAAATCGTTGACGGCGTAAAATCTTGTGAGTTAGCCTGAAACAGACTATTACAGAGACATAAGTTAGTTTCATTTGCCGTAGCTTTCAAGTGTCACGTCATAAGTCCATACACAATGCAACTGACGAAAATATCATTCATAGGACCCAAAACGAGGCGACCCGGTGTAATCATTAACTCGTTCGGAACGTACCGAAGGCGCGTGGTTTCAATTCTGCAACTGGGTACGCTGACAATTGTTTGCAGCTATCCACTGCAACAATGATTCACTGGGTTCAATCATAAAAATACCCTCGTGATCGATAAAAAAATGTACCAGCACATAGACAGACGTCAATACGCAATGTCTCATGTGGTTAACTCTCAGGGGCACGTATTACCTCCACTGTGTAAATTAACGGTTTAGTGCACGATGTGGTGGTGTCTCAGGAGAGCATGGTCCGTTGAACTAACGAAAGGAAAAGTATTTCAGTCGGAGATTATGGTGATTCCTGTTCCTTCAGTGATAATACGCCTTTGCAGATAATCCAAGTTCACCTAGTAGGTAACCATCTTTCTGGTGAAATTTGGTATCTGCAAGCTATAGTGAGAATTAATGAACGATCACTAAAATTTTCATTCACAAAAAGTAGTGGCATGAAATGCCCGGACCGTCAAAAAATAAGTCAGATTTCATCACACCACATATTTTATACCTTCGTCAACTTCATTGAACGGTAATCCGGAGGCCGCAGCTTTTCATTTTATCACAGTTAGACGTTCGCTGTCATATGGAGGTCGGACGCCGTTAAGTTGTCAATAAAATAGGCCGGAGTAGCCGAGTTTCGTACCCATAACCATATACAGACTCCCTATATGTAACACATCTGATACGTGACATTTACTAGAATTCAT
Organism: Paragonimus westermani; assembly: GCA_008508345.1. Classification (NCBI taxonomy): domain Eukaryota; kingdom Metazoa; phylum Platyhelminthes; class Trematoda; order Plagiorchiida; family Troglotrematidae; genus Paragonimus; species Paragonimus westermani. The sequence goes on from QNGE01001195.1 coordinate 67,008, forward strand.
CGAATAATGAAATCAGCTCTACTCAATTCATCTAGAATACATCAGACGAAATGCAATCGCAAGCGGGGATAAAACAAAATCGTGTTGTACACGATCACTTGAAGTTACATTCTACCGTCCGCGTAACCTAGCACTGGAATCGGTTGTGCAGCAGAGGTCACGCCAACTTGCATAGCCGATCGATTTTCATACGAGTTTCTCTTCGCCGTCCCAGGCAAGGCTGGGAACAGTGGTTGAAGCTTTCCACTATTGCCTCAACATAAACTAATCGGAACAACTGTCTCGCAGGAACAACAGAGAAAATCTAGCAGAGGTCAGACGAGAGTCGACACGCTTTGGTCGATATAATTTACTTCAAAATATTTGCACGGAATACAATGCTCAAACTGTGGATATGCTTCAGTTTAACAGACAAGTTGCAAAAAGTGTAAACCAATTATCATATGGGCCACCTTGATTGCACACTTGAGTTTTAGTCATCATTTAGTATCTAAATGTTTGTGTAGGAACAGAAAAACAGCACAATCTTCTGAAATATAGACCATAACAAAACTCGGCCAAGTTACTGCGACTTCAGAGAATAAAACGTCTGCACAACCTGCTCACAGCACGACCCAATACCAATGGTGAGCAGCTCAACGAAATTATCAGTCCGCGACGAACAGTGGGTCAAACACAATCCGCTCACAAAAACCATCCAATGGGCCGTACACCAATGAGGTGCCGCGATCCACCGCAATTCGTGCACACTGGACCTCACAACCTCAATTGACAATAATTTTGTCACACTGTACCCAGTGGGTCAGGGGGTGGATGAACGAAATGTGAGAAACAACAGCAATAAACACTAATTGCAGATGGGCTATCCACTCAATCAATGTGTTGAACATGGGTGCATTTGAAGCCTTGCAGGGAGGCATCCATTGTTAGAGTGAGAGTTGTGGGTTGAACAAGACTATGGTGCGAAGAATATTTCTAACACCGACAAAACCGCCGTCTACTAAATGTTTGTAAGTCTCAAAAGGAACAACAGGGAGTTGCTTAATATTCGATCCGATTGTGTCTCTGTGATACAACAGACGGACCAGGAAGCCGCTATTTGAATACATCATGTCAGAAATCGATGTGGATTGTGACTATGATATTACATTGCAGAATCTTCTTCTTCATGAGCCCCATTCTGTCTCATTCACGTCAATATTCTTATTGCCGGATTCAGATTATGCTTTTGCCTGCTTTGCTCTTAATTTCCTCGAACAAAATCCTTATCAACCACGATGGTTGGTAATTGAAAAACTTATCAGACAGGCGGTACAGTATAAGTATAAAACTAGCCTAGAACGCAAATCCATTAATTCAAAAAAAGGAATATCTCAACAGCTGCTGGTTCCAAATCACAGATCACTTATGATATAGGTACTCTATAAGGCGGCACGGTGGCTCGACTTAAGCAAACATTAAGTCTCAGTGAATTCTCTAGAGCTGTCAAATAATAGACGGAATATTTCTCATAACTGACCACAACTTATCGCAGGATATCCGTGAGAAATTCAGACACAGCCCGACCTACTGGCTGACAAAGAAAATTAATGGAATATAAATCAACACATTCCTCAAGCTTATCCGTACTACTGGATCCGAGTCTGTATGTCAATGAAATTATTAACGAAGTAGATGTTACTCTTATCCATAATTGGTTGAGAAGGTTAGACCGATGAGTAGAACACTTTGGGGCCTGAGTTAGCACCTGATTTGAGCCCGAATATACATTAGGAGGAACAATATGGTGTGAAACCTGTGACTTTGCGTGACGGGATGAAAAAGGATCGTCAATACTAGCTGTTGCCTACTACACTCGGCTTTCGACATGAGGTGCAAACATTCCGGGTGTCGCCGGGACAGCAATAAAGCCATTCCGACCCCTGAATGCTTCGAAGAGTATAGGATCGAACAAGAGATCAGCTGAAAACGGACAACAGCCAATCCAAGAATGGTAAAACCGTTAGGAACAAAAAAGGTGGCTAGCACGTCGTACATTACACCAAATATGCGAATATCAGTCGGCAGCTATAAGCAGCTTAGGATAGGCCCAGTTTAGCTGAAATGTAACTATTGTAAACCTGAGGATATAAACCAAAAAGCAAAAGTTAATTGAAATGTCCGCATGATATACATTGATCATACTCGGCATACGAAAGCCTGGCGGAGGCTTAAATTAATCAAGAAGATAACATAGTCAACGTTTCTTTTGTCAATTCAAAGATGACACGATATACGAGGAAATTCCACGAGAGTTATGAGGACGCGGCAGCATTTTTTGAAAAAAAAACTTCGTGTACACCGGCTAGTTGGATATCTCTGCAGCACAAAAACTGACGATCAGCAAACATTTAATTCTCACTGGTGCCACTTATACACTATTCGAAATATTTGAAAACGGCTTCACTATGATGCGTAGAATGGAGATAATTAATAAGAAACCGAGATCAGACCGGAGAAAAACATCAACGTTGAAGACTTACGGCAGCTAGCCCTTCAAGAGGAGGCAGAAGAGAAGCGGCGTGTTCAGGACCGCCCACATACGGCACGAGTGTGCCCAGCTGTTCTGCCAAGGCGAACAAAATTTCATCTTCATCGCAGACAGTATCAGTAATAAAAGGAATTAATTGTGATCTTGTTTTCTCAGGTCCCAAAGTGAGTGCAATTGTTTTTAGCTGTCTTATACTGTTCAGTCGAAGCTGCACATCATCGTTCCTTAGCTCCTCAATCAACACTGCAATAGGATAATAGGCTTCTTGAGCCTCCATAGACATTCTCTAAAAACGTAAACATCAGAGACACAAATGAAAGACGAGATTCAAAAGAAAAAACAATGTATAGCGCCTTTATTTTCCTTGTACCAAAATAAGATAACAACGGGACCACTGGATGTGTCAATCAGCTCCTTGTACCGAGCCAGAAGAAGACCACAAATGCCATACACCAACGTGGGCAATCCTTCAAGTAAGACGACACTAAAAATGAACCCTTACCGAAGTTTACTATTTTCAACCAAAAGTAAAACCTATCCGTATTACGGAGATCGGTTGGGTGGTACTTGGTACAATGATACTTGATAAGAGGAAAACAACCCGTTCTCATAATTTGGTAATTAACACCATCTACCATATGGTTGAAATGGGAAAGTCCCCAGTGATCATCGATTACATCCCACTGACGAACAAAGAAAGCAGTCCACATAGGCAGCTCTTTATGACGCAAAACGCTAGAAAGCAGTTCTGAAGACCGCAAAGCACTTCTTCTGCAGATTGCTAGTCTTACAAGCCCAATTAACATGTGGCCAAATTTGAACTGGTCGACGTGGATACCACTCCTCCATCCCTATCGGAAAAAATGACCCAGGACGCCCATCGCCAGAGCACAGTTAACAGGAAGATCAAGGTCAACAATTTGCTGATTGGTCAGTTCTTTGGATTTTCACGATTTCAGCGATCTGTACACGAGTTTGGATCTGGGGGCCCAAATTACCCGGATCCAGTCAGTTTGTTCGTTTCGGTGTCCGGCGGTTTTCTGTTGACCTAACAGGCAGTCATTGAAGACAGGGTGTAGCACAGCTCTTGGGGGCTACAGAGAGTATCAACCCGGAGTGGAAGATCGTTCCAGCAGTTGATAACTCTATAAGAGGAGAACTGTTGTCTTAGGGTGGTTCGAGGTCAAAGATTACTGAGTCTTTTTTGAGGTCAACTTTCGCGATATACCTTACACCCTGTGCACCGTGTATCACAAGTAGGTCCCCGTAGTCACCTCCGAGTGACATGTGCGCACACTTGCTGTCGTTTAGAGGGAGATTCCAATCGTCTGACCAGCACTGGATACGGCCAATACCAACCATTGGGGTCACACGCATTCCAGATTTTTAAACCAACAGCATGGAGAAGGGCGTTGCCAGGGATACGCTCAGGGAGATCACTGATGTATATCAGAAGCAACAGTGAACCAAGTACCGATCCTTGAGGAACACCCACAAACACTTGGGGGAGAGACAAAAGGCTCGAACCTGTTTTCACTATGAAAGTCCTGTTACCAAGAAAGAAAGCAATCCAGCGCAGAACCTCTTCTTAGATCTCATAAGATTCTAGTTCATGTAAGAGAGGACCGTGTGGGACACGATAGAAGGCTTCGGCAAAGTCGAAGAAGATAGAATCCGAGATATGACCATTGTCCTTGGCCTCCGTTAGGCTATCCATGAAGATTAACATATTGGTTATGCATGACTGATCGAGAAGAAAGCCATTCTGAGTCGGGAAGAAAAGGTTATTTGAGAAGAAATGCTTGAAGATAGTGCGTTTTAACAGTCGCTTCATTATCTTGCATGGGATGCTGGTAAAGCTGATCGGCCGATAACTCGCTAGAGATTGACGATCGCCTGCGACTGTAGCCAATTTCCATGCCTCCGGAAAAATGCCTGTCCAAAGTGTCTGTTTAAACAGATTGAAGAGGGGCACCGCCAAACCGGGGGCCGCTTGTTTGCGGATCCGGGGATGGATCGGGTTCGGTCCCATTGCACTATAAAAGTTGATCTTATGAAAGAGGTCTTGAACGTCGGTCACAGAGAAGTCAGCTGTCAGGAGGAGGTACTGGAAATGTCTCCGCCAGTTTGGTAGATCCACATTGTAGACTGATGAGTAGTATTCTCTGAACACCTAGGCAACCACTTGGGGATCGTGAGGAGGTTTCCCCGTCGGGAAGCCGCAGTGAAAGCTCTGAGGGCTTAGTTTTTCTCTGTCGGCGTGTATACTTGAGAAGATAATTCTTATTCTCGCGAGCTATCTGTAGGAATTTTGACTGTACCTGTTGGGTGTGTTTCTGGATTTCCCGCTTGCACCAATTTCGTACAGATCTAAAGGTCTCTAGATCCTCTGGCCTACCCGTTAGCTTCTGCTTAGAGAATAGACGAGGAAGTACTTCAATAAGGTGGCGTACGTTCCGCGGAAGCGGTGCACGAGAGGATAACTTCCATAGGTTTCGAGGAACAAATGCCTCATCAGCTTCGTAAATGACAGCTCCAAAGGAAAGGTAGTTCAAGTGCACTGAAACCGGTGTAAGGCTGAGTGTGGCTAAGGACGTTCTTAGGGCGTTAAAGTCAGCTTTCTGGAAGTTTTGGAGTGTAGTCTTTGTTACAGCAATTTGGAGCCAGTAACAGATGAAGTCAAACGTTAGTAGCATGTGATCACTATGTCCCAGCAGTGGTTTGATGACCACCCTATCTACCAGGTGAGCCTCGTTCGTAATCACCCGACCGAGCAAGAAAAGTGTCTGTCCTGGACGGTGCCTTGTGCGTAGATCAACATGTTGTGTTCACGCTTTCTCATGGATCAACATTGTCATGGGCCTCGAGAACCCGCAGCCAGAGTCCTCATGAGAATCCGCTACAGATTTGAGTCTGGGTACATTGAAGTCACCCATGATAAAAAGATGGGATAAACGTCGGGTGGACGCGAGTCTCTCTAGCGTGGCAAGAATGGTCTCGTCATCGGATGCACTACATGACGGCGAACGGTACATATCACCGGCAAGAAGCGTGTCATTTCTCCGAAGCTGGATTTTGAACCAGAGCGTGTCGCACTTCTCTGGGAAGGTAAATTCTCCTACGACAGCTGGCACTGGGAGCTTCTGGCCTAGGAAGACAGCGCAGCCTTCCATGCGTCCATGGGGGAAGTCCCTTCGGTACAAAAAGATATTAAGTTCATCATCACTTATATCCGCGAACAGCCAGGTCTCTGGCAGGGCAAGAAGGTGTGAACTAGCGTCATGGACCAGCTGTCTGATTTACGGTAGTTTGTTCAGAAGTCTCAGACGGTTGGTGTACACGCACTTGAAGGCTACTTCCTGGTTTGACTGGGTGCAAAAGGAGAGAATTACACAAGGAAGCGTTAGAAAAAGCAATCTCAGTAGCGAAGGGGATGAGTAACTGGCGGTATAGTCTTATGCGCTCTCTTCGGGGGGTGGCTGTTTCATCACAGCCTGGACATATGTGAGCGTCACTATAGGAAGTTTCATCCAGTTTTTTGACCCAAGATCGATAACCATCGGACTTCGCTTGCTTTCGGTGCTTCTGGAAGGTGATTTGCAGTTTTGCGCCCTCGAAAAGTTGGATGGAGTTGTAAATGAGTGGAGAATATAGGACGAAATGACCTCGATCCAGCTGAGGAGAGGGCTGCCGGAGTGAGACAGGTATGGGCCATTTTTATTGCACGCGGAACCTCAGCAGATTCATTGGACTGTAAAGCTTGGGGATACAATATGTCTTAACGGAAATTTTCCGGTGTGAGGTGGTTGGGGGTCTAGGAGAAGAGTGGTGCTCTTCAACACCTTTAGATCTGCTCTTCCGGACCCTTACATCTCCACAGAAGATTGGCATTACAAGGGGATGGAGGCAGCAGCCTCTGATGTGGGTGCTTGTGGTGGTTCATCCGAGGACGCTGGTCCCCTATTGAGAGCAGGGATAAGGACTTTCACGCTAGCTTGGAATTTGGGGCCAACCTTTTTCTAGCAAGCTGAGAGCGCCTCTGCCGCCCCGGCATTGAGCGGTCCAGCGAGACTCCCCCGAGATTATCGTGGTTTTTTCTTTAGTTCAGCCGCCTTTTCCAGTACATCCTTTATGCTACTGTTTGCGGGTAACGTTACAAGAAGTCTTAGTGATTTCTTAATAGCTTTGGAGCGAAGACTGCTAGCGGAAACAATTTTCGTATACTCTGGGGGAAGGCGTTTAGCACCACTCTGGCTTGTTCTCCCGAAGAAAATGTGGTCGGAAATCGTCCCCACAAAGCAAGCTTTTTCTCCCGGATTGCCTTATCCTTCAAGTCCGTTACAACTCCCTTAGTTTAAGCAGTGGACAAAGCCATCGCCTTGCGAGCAACTGCCACGCCTGGAAGGGCGAGTGCAATGTAATCATTCACCGAGCTCAGTTTTGACTTCGTTTCAGATAATGCATTTTGTGTATCACCCAGGGCTTTTTCTACCGTGGCTATCTGTGCTCCGACATTACTTAGACGTCTTGCAGTCAACCTTGCACGTGTCTGGTTCCTGCTCGCTCTGGGTGGCAAGCAGGGATCCAGCGTGGCCTTGGGTAGAGTACAGCTTTCTCACAAAAGACAGCTCATACAGATAAATGGTTTTTTTGAAGAAGCCAGTACACTTAAAGTGGTACCAGTGAAGGCAGATCTGGCACTGCATACCGTTCTGAACATTCATGCGGCAGCCGAAACGACGACAAGCACTCCATACCTCGGATCCACCAGTGCTGCTGAATCTCGTGCGTGCCATTGTGCTATGGTTTTTGAGCGAAAGTGACAGTTGTTAACGAAAACGTAACACAAGGCTAAAGAGTAGAGCGGATATTATCTAACACGAATAATACAATACACAATGACTTGTGCTATTCGACAACCAATAACAGTGATCGTATGTACATTTTTGATGCATTGGGCAACAAAATAGCAAAACATATGGATAGACAGTGACAGCAAGGAAATTTAGACCAGATTTCGAGTTACCCGCGCAGGTGTAAGCCGGACGGTTGTGTCAATTTCATTCTCAGTGGATGAAAATTATCCGTAGATAGTAAGATCTGCCGTCAAGCGGTGATAAAATGAGATACCCGTCGAGACTGGTGGATATTTCGGTGGCTTCTGTGGAAGAGTTGAAAACCATTATTTTCCGAGGCGGAATTGCTCGTGAGACCTTGAAGGTTTGTTTTCATCGACTGTTAATTAGTTGTAATGGCCTAATCGATTAAGTAATAAAAATGATTAAAACGTGATAAAACTAAAAGAAAGTTGCAGAAGGTATGTGTTCAAGCAAAAGGAGGGCGTATTAATAAAAATTGGCAGAACTCAGTAACAACCCAAAGTCCGTTAAATTGAACAAGTGATCACCCAAGAGAAGAACAGCGCCAGAGAGTAGGTTCAGAGGACGACCGATGATTAATTTCACACGCGACGTGAGATGACAGACGTCTAGAGTCGGCAGATCAGCAAGTACGCAGAGATGAAAAAATTTTTCCATGGGTTTTCTCACCAGCCCAAAAATTCATACAAATGAAAACCACAGAGACGATGTGCAGCAACCCGTCCATTCTTGTCGACAGTTAAGTTCAAAAACAAAACAAGCGTACGGATACAGTCAACTGAACAGCACACAAAAAATGTATAAAAACAATCTCAAAATATAAGTGTCAATTGTGGACTTCACAAACCGACGAAATCTGAAGATATGAAAATCCTGATTCCACTCAAGCGGAAGCACGTTAGCGCCATCATTCGCGTTATACGGAGGGGCATTCCAGTGGGAACACCTGCTCGTATGGAAAAGCTTAGGCTCTCAGAGAAGCTGGCTTCTTCGTCGAACTAACTTTAGCCAATGCCCCCGGATGCCAGTGGCGTGTTCTCACAGAGGAAAGCTGCGGTTGAGATGCTGCAGGTCGGTTCGGATATGGTACCTTAGAGAATGGATCGCCCTCGAAAATATGTATGCGGGCAGGATTGTTTTAGTGTGGTTAACTCTCATATGGTAAGGCTAGATATGCAGGTCATGGACCAGCCTTATTGTACGGCGTTTGATGGATTCGAGTACAAAGGAGTCCTTGAGGAGGAAGAACACACACGATTGAATGATCACTTCAAACGAGGGGCGGACTGCGCAAACGGCAAGGCCTATGGACCAGGGGGTCCTTGTGAGTCGGCTTAATCTGATTTCGGCTCATCGGGACACTGACTCATCGTTAGATCCGGTGTTTGTTAAGGTTATGTTTCTTCACATCTTACAGGTGTTGATGCAAAATGGCAACGGGCAGCTAGTGACCACTGGAAGGCTGTTGATAAACAAAATAAATAGCAGCGTGACAAGTGTGGACTCCAAATGTACTTCTTTATGAAGTGCCACTGCCGTGAGAATACTCCGTTCATCCTCGCGCGGAAGTGCCTGGCTTCTTAGTGCTTTGAGAGGTAACCCAGGGCATTTCTTGGAATACCGAGGGCTGATGGTCTAGTAGTCAGCATCGCGTGACCTAGCCTGCTAGAGACCCCGGTAAAATCCTGGACCAGTACAGAGACAGCAATGCCGTCGTCGGTTTTCTTGGTCTAGCAATCCGCTGCGGAAAGTGGACTGGTGACACATGAACAACCCTTGCGGAACCCATGCATTGCACTGGCTGGAAGTCCGTTGAGTTCTAGGTTACGACCGAGGCTGTCATTAAGTCTGCCTTCCATCACTTTGAGTATGAGAAAGCGCAGTGATAGTCAGCTGATTTTGTTCTAGATCGCCCTCTTGTCGACCGGAGCAGTGCTGACAATCTTTCCGGGCCGTAAGACTATCATCAATTTGACGAAGCATTGGAAGTATGCTGAGATGGGCTGACTGAACACTGCTACTGAACTCTGGGGAACAGTTAGGTGCTTCGCTCTCCTCTGGAGATTTTTCTTGGTAAAGAAAGACAGCTTCCATCCGGCGACTTCAGCGCTGAAGGTCATCGTGTCTTCGAGACACTGGGGTGGTCGTATCTGACAGCCGAAGCACTTTCGAAGCTGCCGTTTCTGTAGACATGCGCATGTTGTCTGCTTAACACCTTCTCAACCTCCGCGTTAGAGGCCACAATGTGATTTTCCTACAACGAATGTGAGATGATTGTCCTGACGCACGCGCGACGATACAACGTTGTGAACGTGTTTGGGATTTTTGAGGCATTTGACAGATAGCAGAACCTGAAAGAAATTCTCGTCTGCCCTCATCAACTTTATGCGCTCGTTTGCAATATATATGTACTTCTGGTAGGCAGGCTGCGTGCCCTCCATAATGAAAGGGTCGCAGAGAGTGCCCTTCTGTTGGATGAGCTTTCGTGCTCGCGATCTGATCAACATCCTTGTTTACGGCGGAAGCTGGATGAACGCAGGGGAGATGTGGATGGCCCCCATACACTGACGTCTGTTGCAAACTACCGTTCTTCAACAGTGAAAGCATTATGCCCCGGTGTTCACTTCGCCTGTTGGAATAGCGCCCTTGTACGAGTGGAGTCAGTTTGCGCTAAGCTTCTTCGTACTACTGACGGCGGTCGAGCTGACGGACCTTTCATACGAATCCAAACTTTAGCAGTATGTGGTCGCCAGTGCTCAGTGGATCTGGTCCCTCAACTAACTTGGCCAACGGTGTATTGTCTACGCATGCCAACTCAAAAAGGGATGGATGATGTCTGTTGGGCTGTCTTGTGGCCCCTTGAATATGGCTAGTGAGCTCTAAGTCTCTAATAGCAGCATTGAACGTATCCAGATCTGAGTTACTTGATTCGTTTCCGTCGTACCTAGGATGGATGAATCCCACAAAACTAGCGAGTTCATAGTTCTACCTTTGGCAGAGGATCGTTAACGCACTCACCAGCCGAGATCGAACAGAACACAGCGCCCACCAGACAGATATTTCTAAGTCCTCCCTGACCAGACACCATGACTAATTTTGGAACTGTTGTGAATCAACGTCATCCACTTATCGTATTTGGAGTAGGTCTGTGAAACATAGGGCTGATCCGCCCCTCGGACCCTTCTTCAAATGCCAGAAAATAAGCTACACCAATGGACAGATATCTCTAAGCCAAGAATTGCTCGCCACACCCAGGACTCTTTCACTCCGACAAGCGGTGGCCCAAAAAGAGAGCACCGAAATCTGAAATGTTTGATCTTGTTTGACCAAATTTGAACGTTGGCACGTAGGCGGTTCCACGCAAGAACACGAGACGAAGCGTCACGTTCAGCAGGAGGTAGTGGAATGTTTCTTGACAGCGATAGGGCATATGAAATTAGGTCAACTCCTTACGGATTGGAAAAGTCAAGTATTTTGTTGGGAGTTTTCACAGGTTTGCGGGAATTTACATTTGTAAATCGAGAAAGAGTGGTGTAGTGGTGGGCCCAAAGAACAGAGTTGCCCACCATTCGGTCAGTCTCCGGTTGCAGTGCGGTCGGTCCTTGAAATATCTGACACACTGAGGAAGATCAAATTTTAGTGCGTACCAACAGCTAATGAGGATGTCACATACGCTTGCTTCTGCAGAAGTGACTCGCTTGCCTGATTATGGGATGGTTTGGGAGACAAGAAAACCTATGAACCCCAGAAGCCACTACCGGTAGTCCGTGTAGTTTCAGTTTGTTGTGGAGAACGTTTCACTGCTTCGTGCCCTGTTGGAACCTGGATGAATTCACTCTTTCGTGGCTTTCAGGGATGTCATGTACGTTAGTACTATATTTGAGGCTACTGGCGTCTTCGTATCTGTGGTTTATTTAAAAACCGGTATAAATTTTATCTCAGTATCAACTTACCAAGACCTGGTAGCAGCAGCTTGGAATGCGTGATGAGCTTTTTGCTGAGAAATGGTCTTTCGAAGATGACTGCAGAGGCCCAATGAGCCTATCGTTCCTTTCCATGAGGAAGGTCGCCGCATATGTACTTCCCTGTTCTCCGTCGCTCAGTAGATTTTGCACAGATTCGCCTATTGTTTGAGGTTAGCTTCCTTCCTCCGTCCACGAAACCAGTGGTGCTGTCTTTGGGAACAGTCAGCCTAACAGCATGCAGTGTGCCAACATTTCGTTCTGCCTCCCCGCAGCTTACTTCTGGGCCGTCAAACAGGCAGGATGGCCGCGACCGTGCACCGGGCTGAGGACGATGAACAACCACAGCCTGAGGTCGGCAGTCAGTGAGCAATAGACCACTTCTGGTTAATGGTTTGATTCCGGACCGTGTGATCCCCTATATAAATGGACAAGAAAACGATGTGATGGAAGCTCCTTTGATATCTGTGCTGTACCAAAACACTTTCCTCTTCGACTCGCTTTTTTGTGTGGTAGGACTTGCTGTGTTTCGATTGCGACCGCGTGACATTATGTGTGCTGTCACCTGTGAGTGACTCATTGGAATATTACATCAATGCAATCACATTCGTCGTCCAACCAGTTCTCTTTCCCTGGATGCAGCAAAAATCAATAACGCAATGACCAGAGCGCAGGCCGAATTCCCCTTGGTGTCTGACATCCTCGGCCTTATAATCACGCTGGACTCAGTCAGGAGGGTGTGTGGTATTGTGAAGCCTCTGCCCACGTCCATTTCCCCTAATGGTTGTCCCGTTCGTGTATCCGGTGTAGCAGAAGGATCCAGTCCAGTAGGTGTTTTAATAAGCGCTTCTTCAGCAAACTGCTCAGGATTCTCTTTTAAGGTGAAGCCTGGTCAGGGTGTGTTCTAAGTCTGTACCAGGAGAACTCCGCTCTGTTTTTTCTGAGGTCCCACAACAGTGGACAAGTCTGGAAGACTCAGCTGCCCTCAAAACGGTGCACAAATCCGGTACTGCCTCGCTGTCGCGAACGCGGTGTATCCAACGGCTGCAGAATGTACGGCACTAGGCCTTGTTTACTCTAGATTAATCCTTGTGGTTACCTAGACAGTTGTCTACTTCATTCATGAAAAAACGTGATATATGGAGCGCCTGGCAAGCAGAACAAACAGCTTCAGTATCAAACAAACAAGATAAAGACAACCGACACAAACGGGCGGGCAACGGATTTCGCGAGAACAGTCACAACGTAGAGAATTAGAGACAAATTTTCTCAGGGTTCATAGGAGTTTTTGGAAGTTAGATTAGACAGACAAGGAAAGTTGTGGATTACGAAGAAAAATACACAACGTAGAAAAGAACTGTAACACTCCTGATTAGGGACTTCGAATAACTCCAGAATTCACACTGGATTTTGAACCTCGTACGCAAGACCTCATTCTGGATGCGGGGAGCAGTTTTTGTTCATGGAGCTAGAAACCGCACTTAGATAAGTGCAGCAGTTAAAAATCACGTTTTTTCACTGGATGATCATATTGTTACCTGTAAAGTCAAACTGTAAACTGATGCGTGTGGTACAGATCAGGGAACTTGGCGACCAACGGGAAATGTAACATTGAGGTTTTTCGTTCAATCCTGACGTGATGTTCTTAAAATCTTTGTGTCTCGGCCTGAACAAGAGGTGAGTCGTGAAAGTTTTCATCACGCGAGTGTTCATCAAGCCTAAAAGGAAAAGTGGATAGCGCTCAGAGATTGGAATGCTGTGGGCTTCCTCTTTCGCCGCTCAAACCTTGTGCAGTTGTGCGGCCGACGCCAATTCCAGCGGTCTTTGCACAATACAGCTGATGGAGGGGTTTCCGAATTCTTTTCCGATATTGACAACGGCTTACGTGTTCCGTCTATTGTAATAATGATTTTTCCCGTTCACAACAATTGACCTTCTCAATATTTCCTACGGTAAGCTATGGTTAATATCACTTTCGGTTAATAATTCATTGGTAAGTGGTATACAATCTTTTCGAGCAGTAAAAGCGGGTTTTTAAGGTAGATTACTCTTGTTCAATCAGATCGGGACCATCTAATGCACGGTGCACACACTCCGAGTTAAACGAAAATCTTCATCGTGAATCCGTGTGCCTAGCGGCTTATTGCCATGAAATTTGAGAAATCACGAATGCCTCGTGGAGATCTATCAGATGGCCCGACCTCAAGCTCGGGCAAACCTGCACCCAGAATTAGTGACTTGAGTGACTGTTCCAAATTCCGGACAACGCTTCTCACTTGATCCGACTGGGCTGATGGTTAGGATGTCCCCAACTCGCCACACTGTTGATTTTGTTGAAACAACTCGTTCTGGATATTCCTGAGCACCCAGCAATATCTGTTGTACATCAGGCTTTCCTCTAGGCAGCATGTACCCCTATTCGACAAAAAAAGTCTTCACCTTCCAGCTGCACTTCGTGGGCTAACAGACAGAAAAGTTCTGGCGGAAGGAAATTCGTGTAAGCCCTTTGTACATCCTTTGGTTGCTATTTTTCTAGTCGCGATGCTTGCACGGCTTCCGGGGCCAAAAACGTAGTGCGAGTATAAGAAACAGCACAGATATCCTCAATCATAACATTATCTTGACTAGCATAAGTGTTAGGAGGTAGCTTTCCAAGATTGGAACTACCATGAGCATCACGGGAGACTGGGCGTTCAATTGAAGGGGGAAGCTGCTGGCGATTCAAGATAAGTTACTCGGTAACGAGTATTTGCTGAGTTCAACAACTAACAATTTGGGGGCAAATCCATGATTTTGGACAAGAATCAACTGTAAAACGTCACTGCTTCTTCTGGATTCCAACCGGTGACATACAGCATGCCTCAACGCGACAGGCGCACTACCAACTGGGCTACGAAGCCGCACAGTCAGCTCAGGAATTACACACCAGGACTATGTTGCCTACCCGTCCCAATGTCTCATACGGAATACACCAAATAATCCAGGGGGTCGATCGCCTCGGCAGGATGTTCCGAGCAGTTCAGGCTGGAATCCGCTAACGTCGCTACGCAGCATAGACCGGAGGTGGACTATGAAGCCGCGGCACTCGGTGACTCTCAATATTCCACCATACGAGTAGCATCCGAGGAGGGCTCGTAATTTTTTTTTGAAAGCTCTGTTTGCAGCGACCTTAATTTCAACAGGTTGCCTTCCAAAGTAGTTACCTGGTTCGAAGACTGTCGTATGTCTGTTAGAAAGCTAGTGATCATGCTTCCTGTCTTCAGTTTTTCCTCTGTTGTTGATTGCTTTTCCCAGGCTCGACATCCTGGAATGGATCGCGAGCCCCTCTTGCGGGCTGAAACAGCCATCTGAGTTACGTGCGTGAAGTGTTTTCCCAATGAACGTTAGTTTTAATGCGGTACTGGAGCTTGATATCACTTACATGTCAAAGTTAACAAGCTTGTGGCTTTCCTTTTCTCATTTCCCACTGCCCTGCCCTTGTTTATAGGCAACTTGATTTCACCAACGTTTTATAGCTCAGCCGTTATGAAATCTGTCGTACTTGGTCATGTCCACCTGAATATCTGGCCCCCGGCATTGCAAATTTGGTAAAGCGAGTATCGAGGTTTGTTGCTGTTTTCTTCCTTTTAGTTTCCTAATGCTTGCCTGTACGTTTGAATCTTGTTTGTAAGAAACTGTCCCTTACAACCACCCATTTTTTGGCTAGGAATCCATTGCTCAGCAGACTCAGAAGTTATGTGAACTCACTGCATCGCAGACGCGACCATTGTAAATCCAGCCGATCGACAAGTGTTGCAAGTAGGTTGAGAGTGGCTCGGGGAACCACTGAACGTTTGGAGCTAACAGTGCCACTTACAAACCTGCCTGCTTTAGTGAGTTCCGGTTAGGAAAGAGGGATTCGTATTCATAGATTCGCATACCGTTATGGTATCTCTTGTGACAACATGCCGTGGTCAGGGTTGGATACTTACATTTGAAAACCCTGGGTGAAACGTGGGCGAACTCAATTTGAGGAGGTGCTTCTGAAGCTAAATGTTATCATCATACTCATTCTAATTTGCTTGCACGGATTCTCTTATGAAATTAAAATTCCATGGCACTGCAATCCTTTTAAATGCTTTAGTTAACCCGCCTATGATGACATATACCACTTCAGATGTTTGACTTGGTGGAGGTTGAAAGGAGTATAGTTGGTATTTTTCAAAAATGAAATGTTGCCCAGCCAGATTGTGATTTTTGGGAAGTAAGCAGATTAATCGTATGGCCTTGAGAGTACCACCTACTCCACAGGAAGACAGGTTTTAGAGAGTTAAAATCGATCGATTTGCAGGGGAAACCTATTTTTGAAGTGGTTTTAAAGGGTCACACAGCCGCGATCGCTTTTTGGGGCAGCAATCTTATACAACTTACATTGATGTCGCCGTCTACAAGCATCGTGAAGAGGAGAGTAGAACGTTTCCAACAAGATAAAATTCAGTTTCCATATAATACCCATCGTTAGGTTAGATTTTGCCTACAAGTTGAGAAGCAATTAACCAAGAAGAAAATTTTCCGTTGATATCTGTCCTCCGGGACCACTCCTACTGGATGACATATCAGTAGTACTGCCATCCTGCGGTTTACCGTCTTTGTCTTCTCAGAGAATTGTTCCAGATTTTATAATCCACATTGGTCGCAGGCGTATAATTTGCAGTAAAACGGCACGACAACGCAGTTCCCTTGCAGCAGGCCTGCTCCTCATTCTCCGGCGTCAAACATGGTTGGGTTCGGTAGGTGCGGTCGACAAGAAGGTAAACATTTCTGCTAAAAATCAGCACAAATTTAAGGCGTCGCCGGACATAGTGGTAGCTTGAAAAGTAATGCCTGCGAGATATTAGGAACTTCAACGTAGTAGCGGTTACAGATTTGATATTGTTGTAATTGGTTCAACGCCTCATGAGCATGTGATCAGAGAACGGAATAACGGTCAGTGAAATGGCGTATAACAGAACGACAGTCAACGGTAACGAACAAAGAGCTACGGAATATGCATGACTAATTCGAAACTTCACGGCCAACCCAACCACCCAAAGCTGACGCATGAACACAGAGATAAGACTGGCCCCCGGACAGAGGTTGTTTACTTCACTCAATCCGAAGACCACATGGTCACAAACCAGTTCATACTTGAGGGGTTTGTGACCAGTAGGAGCACCAACTCAAAGACGTACCAAATAATGAGCCGAATAGTAGACGGATGCACGTAGGCAGGATGTAGGCATGTGGGCGTTCAGACGCTCAGGTGGGGTGCCAGATATTTGGCACAAAGATTGAAGAACGAGGTGGCGCATGGCCGTGCCAACTATGAAGGTCACACACAAGTGTACACTGTTAGTTTTTGGCACACACTATTTTTGGGGAATTGACGACTTCCCCGACAGATATAGTAGGGGTTAATCACCTGTTGTACATAGAATCACACCGGTTTCATTCCGTTGCACAATGTCACCGACAATATTTCTCAAATGGAAAGCATGATGACAATCTAATTTCTCCAGACGTTGGCATACACGATAAGCTGCTAGAACTGCAATCAGTAAGGTATTAAGAGCCAACGCATAGCGAATTAACGGCTCTTTGCATCCCGGTAACCTTTTCAGCGCAATCTGTTAAAGATAGAGTCCTATAAAAATCCGCTCGTTACGTCTACTTTTCCTCAACTTTTTCAATGGTGTGTGAGCACCACACTAGTTGTGCGTGATCAGTCCACGTAATTACAGGCGATAAAAAACGAAAGTTATTTAATTAATACCACAAACGTGAAATCTGCTAACAACGAACGTAATCCCAAACAGAATGATTGCAGCTCACGAACATTTGAAGCGCGCTGCATGAAAAAGGATAATTCGCCTGCACCAGACAATCAGTCCAAAATATGTGGTGCTACTTAGTTCACTTTGCACAAGGTTGCGTGCAGGTAAATGTTTCAAGTGGTTCAAAGTCACTCGGGGGAACATGTCCAAATGCAACTCCAGGGTGTCTTGCCATTACTCGACACGAATGACGTTGGAAGAGTGCTGGCGAGGGAAGACAAAAATGTCTAAAAATCCGGCGAACGACTAGTCAGACTGCAGCGCAAGGCTTCGTCGACTGCTGGAAACTGTCAAAAAGTTGGAAATCTTGCACAGTGTTTGGACAAGACGGAGTTTTGTGCGCCCAGTCGTAGCAGAAGGTTTCCTGGTACAATCGGTTGTTATGGGTTTATCAAGACAGCAAGAAGACATACATTGCGAGATGCAAGTATTTCGTTTATTCTCATCAGTCGATTTGATGTAAAGAACGCTATCTTGCGTGCTGAATGAACAGATGTCAAATGACCACAATCATTACGACGAATAGAAGACTGTGGTCATTGCTCTTGCATGAAACGACATGTCCTTCCACTGGACTACTTTAGCTTCGTGATATTACTTGCCCGGTGCTAGCGCGGACTTAGGAACATGGTTGGAAGCGACAGTAATTTTCTCTGTAGATAAGAAATTTCGATTCAAGCAACCAAACAATTAAAGAATGCTGCTGGCAGTTGCTGACCAAAACTTCAATCAGCCACCTGCGTCTGGCTTTTGAAGAATTAATCGTCCAAATTTTGTTCATTTTGGTATTACCTGTGAAATTTCACCCCTCCAACTGGGTCAAAATCAGTTTGTGGTTCTTTTTTGGTACTGATTCCTCAGACGCATCTCGTGATTGTGTAACTGGAGACCCCGGGAATTCCATTTCATTTAATAGTGCACATTCCTTCTTCCTGACCGCCGCGGAGAACGCCAGATTTTGAGACGCTCCATTTGGTCACTAACTTCATGTAAACTTCATTGTAACACTTCAAACCGAACATTATTCTCGATGTAGCATTGAGAACAGGCCTGCACTTAGCAAGGTTGTATTTAACACAACGTCCTCAAAATGGCCGATGGTGCAGCACTGATTCGCATCCATCCGATAGTGACTTTGCAAATCCCCCGGTAAATGTATTTCTGAAGTAATGCTGTTATCATGTCGTTCTCCCCATTGTCTTCTTTTGCAGTGTGTACATTTATGGCACACGCATTTCAGTAAGATATATTCTGACTGAGTCTCGTGTGACCAGTTATTTTGCCGCAATTTAAGTGGCACCAGGTAGAGCAAGTTCTGAGCTGCATGTCATCAATGAAGAACCCTATTTTATATTCAATACTTTTTACTGGAAATCTTCATCATCCCTGAAACAGGAGGTCAACGTTTGTTTAATTTTGTCGTGAATGAACGGAAAGATTTTGTCTCAGGTAGCCTAATAGAAAACCCCGCGGAAACTCATAAATGCAAGCATGTAGTAGGTACCGCAAGAACCTAACAAATGTGGATAACTAGGTCAGAAGGCATTCAAACGAAATGGTGTGAAAATGTCCAACTAAGTGCGTTTTTTCAGAGAATACTGAAAACTTTCAAAACGCCCCGGTAACACCCAGAAAACTCAGTTTCATTTCGTAATAAGTGTCCTGATATGTTGGCAAATATTTTCTACAGATAGCATCTTATAACTTATTAGGTTGGAGATTCGGTTCGAGTTTTCCTATAGCCTCCGAATGAATGGAGTACCAAGAATTACAGGCTATGTTGCTCAGTGCCTAAGACTTGTGGAGTTGAACAGCTTTAAGTTCTCATTAGTTAGCTTCTCCCTAGATTGCGAAGAAAAATCTTCCTGTTTCACATTTCAGGTTCATACCATGTGCTGGTCAGTGGTCAGTCAAATTATCCCGTGTAGTCTCGTTCTGCGCAGTTCTGTTTCGATGATTAAGTGGCTTGTAAAAACGGAGTCAGGGTTATTGCCCAGTGACGTTTCACCGTTATCCCACACTTCAACGATCAAGGCAGTGAAGGCGGAGCACCAGCAGTGGAAAAATTAGATATCATGACATTGTGAAGCTGGCTCAACTACGTCGTTTCACTGGGTGGGGGCCCAGCAAACACTCTTGCCGAAAACTTGTACCATCAAATAAAAAATTTTAAGTTGTGATTTGCAGCGCGTAAGGAACAAAAAGACTGAGGGTTCTGAGCCGAAGGAAGGCAGAAATTTTTAATAGAAATATCAGTAGTGTAAATGACTTGGGATATAATGAAAGGGCGAAGTTTGATGGATCCTGAAAGACGAAATGGTGGAGATTGGCTGAGCGAACCGGCATATTAGAATAGCTCTGAATAAACTTCATATATGGCATATTCTGCAGAGGTTTGGAATTCATTCATAACGACAGCGGTTTTTACCGTGTTGATTAGTTTGTCCTTATAAATGGTAAACGGATACTGATGTATCGTCAACGTTGGCGTCCCGATTTCCCTCAACTGCAAGTGGCATCTGAGGTTTTTGGTGTGACCCTTCACAACGAGGTTGAGGTCATTGAAGAATGCACTGTCCTGGAAAGTTTCAAATGGGCAAGTCGAGATCGCCATCCGTATTCTTCTTTCGAGTAAGAATGGGTATATTTTTTCGGACCTATCCTCACACTACTTCTAACCAACCTTTACTAAAACCTGTCGTAAAAGCGTTTTTTCTAGCATTTACGGACACCAGGCTGGAACTAAATAGTTCAACAGTGGCTCCACATGTGCCTTATATTGAGGAAGTAATACAGCAGGTATATTGAGAGAAACCGGGCTGCCCATTATGCTGAAGGTCTTGATTGCCTCATGTGCCGCAATTAAACCTTGGTGTATTCCTCCACACTCGGCGGGGGCCAGAATAGATCAGCCCGTCCCCTCTGTCACCTTCCAAGTGGTGGTTTGTTTTTCCTGACCCTCAAAAAATAAAGTAGTCCTTCCAGCTCTAACACACTAACTGCTTGCAGCTTTTTAAACCTCAAGAAAGTGAACAGATATAAGCTCACTTCTGAAGATTGTGTATATCATTCTGCGCCTTAACATCTGTGGGATATTGCTCTTGGCAAACATTTAAGACGAACTACTTAACGTTTTTGGGAGCCTTTTCTGCAGAACAGAGAGACTTGGTCAAACCTCTGCGGCTCCTGGTTTGCGCACTCGTCTATAATCAGACATTTACCGATTACGTCTTATGAGGTTCCATGTTTCAAAAGGGCTCCAGTCCGTTTTGACGATCCAAGGGCTACCCTTTTGGCTCGAACTAAGCAGAAGTAGTGCGTGTTAAAAAATCCATGCAACACGTTTCTAATTGCCAACCTGTGTGTAGAATCTTGGTGATTTCATTCAAAATCCCAGTGAAAGTACACAGCCGAGGTCTCGAAAATCATCAGAATGTGTTCAGTTTCTCGTACCTGCGGCCTACTAAGAGTAAACAGTGCAGCAGCAATTTGGAAAGGTAGGGCTTTGCCCTCATTTCTCATTCACATCTCGGATCCGGGATTTGGCGAAAGCTTGCGCCCACGGAAGTCCGTAAATTTAATGGTGACTGTTTGTGAATTCAACAGGCCACTATTCATATTAATGACTGTTGTGGCATCGATGAGTTAAGATGGGAAACGACGAATGGGACCGCCAAGATCGCGCGCAAAAGCACCAAAGAGGAAATAGGGTCATCCAACTCTAGTATTTTTCGACTTTAAATATATTTCTGTTTGACATTCCAACATGTTTGACGGGTAACCCAGGTCCTGAGTGGACGACCCATTTGGTGAGGAGGTTAAGAAAAACGTCGTAACTGTTGTATTCACCGTTGTAACTGCATGGCCTTTCAGATTTCACTCCCGTCGCATCAAAAGTAAACACACCAAAGGACTTGGATTACTTAGGTTTCTTATCGCCTTCACGTGTTCGGGCGAAAATAAGTTCTCAGTAATCGGACAACCTAGGTAGCTTGGATCACTTGCAACTAATACCACAAATGTGGCAAATTTTGTATCCCATTGAGAGCAGTAGCAACTTTCTTTAGAGATTCTGACCAACTTTGCGCATAGTATCCTGAATGCGAGTAGAAATTTGGCTCAGTAAAACGGCACACACGAGCTTTCGGTTGTGAATTCAAGGTAGCAAGAAAACTCACTGTGCTTCGGTCGCAGCCGCGGCTTAGTGAGCGAAAGCAATAAGCATAATGGGGATGCGAATATATGTTTCTGGGTCACTCCTTTGTTGCTTTTCCACTATGTCCTAGTACGTTTCCAAAACATCCGCATACCGGCTTGGTAAGATTGGGTCTGAGTAAGTTGTTTACTGACAAGACCTCCTTTAAAGCCAATGTGCATATTTTCAACTCACCACTGAAGTTCGACATTACTAAAAGCAAAAGCTTTCTGTAAACTTGCAAAACAGCCATATCCGTTTTTCCCCTGTGCACCACCAGTGTGTTCGTACACAAGATTAGCAGACTGATGTGACCAAATCTTCTTGGTAAACGTGGTTCAGGAGACAGGAAACTTCCCTGCACACAGGAGAACACCTAGATTTTCCCCAGCGACACGAGTTAAAAGATATGGCTGCCAAAGCCTGTCTCGCATACCGTTTCATGATCCCAATAGCCGCTGGACTACCACATATAAAGACAGTGATTACGGTAGCCTCCTGCCAGCCAAAAACTTCATTTGTGTGCAATGTAAACTTAAACGTACATGCAAGACGTAACGATAAAGTTTTTAGGGATTAAATTACGGCGACGGTACTGTCGTATGCCCCTGCTGACTTCGCGCTGCTTAGCACGGCATGCGCTTGCTTAAATTAGTGCACGTTAGTGTCCGTATCTAATCTTTTCATGAATCCGCAGTTAGAATGGTGCCCGAGAACTCCGTTTTTCGAATCAAACCGTTCTGGAGGTGAAACAAACACACGCATCGATACACGATATCACTGCTGTATGTAGGCCGGGAGATGGGAAATTTCTAACACCACTTTCTTGACCCCTTTTTGTTCTCTATACTTTAGTCAGTGCGACCCCAATTATCATCTAGAAGACTGATTACGGTATGGGTGTACAAAGTTACCTAGCAAAACCCTCCGATTATTAGAGCAGAATAGCAAAGATGTGTTTCATGTTGCACGAGCTAAATCAGTTTCTTAACACGACGACATCGATTACAGTAGGTCACAGATATGATTGTGTATGCTCAGTTGAATAAGAAAGTGAAGGGGTAACTACAAACCGCGGCTCGATTATAAGACCGGAAGCATCTGAAGCATGAAGGAGAGAGTTCCTAACAGATACTACAAACTGACTAACACTTCACTTCGATTTTTCGGGACAGTAAGTAGGCTATTTAACATAGGATGTGAAGAATAGATTTTGTTATCACGGTCACCACGGCTGGCAGATAGAATGGCCGATATGGCTGTAACGTCCGCTATTACACTCAGACAATAGGCTGCCTGTGTTAAAAACTGAGGTTAGACTTACTGGTGCGGAAGTCACTTGCAACCGGAAGGTCGTAATACCGATGAAAGTATGTGTGACACGTAAATAGCAGTGTGCCGAAGTTAAGTAAATAGCAGTGTGGATAATAAAATGGTTCTGCTTGACGGAATCCCAATAGCTCACTAGAAATGATTTTGACGGCTGTGAACCACTAACCGAGACCGTAGCCACTTGTTAGGTATGATAGGCGCATAGTTTGTTGTGAGAGCAATCCATGACCTTCAATCCCCTTGTAGGGTAAGGTTGTGGTTTTGCAAACACAATCCTCTCGGTGCGACTTTGTGCCACCTAGCTCGTGTCAGGTTGCCTGAACACAATATATTTCTGTCATCCCCGTCTTAGAAATCTAATAGCGTTACCACGTGTGAGAAAACGCAAGAACGTTTGGGGTTGAGAGTGTTGAACGCGTTATCTAGCCCTGAGAACCGTCATTTGGAGGTCACGTGATAATGGTACACAAGTTTGTACTAATCCTTAATAATCCGCACACTTTTATCGTCGGTCAAGGACAAGAATGATCTCACAGGAAATTCCTTAAAGTTTGACGGTCAGCGCAGCAAGCTGTTGCGAACTCCCCGATATTGGCCATCAAGTCAGTTTCATGCTATCTCAGACAGTGGCTTGACAAATACTGTACCCGTCAAAATATAACCACATGCAAAAGCCACAGCACGCAGTGGCCAGTGTAAAATTTGGGTGATCCACGTACAGTTGATCACAACACTCAGCGGTAAACACATAATCTGTATCAAGCCATGAGTTTACAGTGTTTTCCCACCAACGGCGCCCCCTCCTTTTTCTTTTCGCACAAGGGTTGTATTCATATACTGAGCTCTTTATCCGTCTGTTTGATTGCAGCATTCCCACACCTTCTGTCGGTATATCTGAATTCTGACTGCTAGACACCACATTACGTACTGTCCTTCTCAGCGACGATGTTCTAGCTTACCAGAAGGACTGCCGTACACCCTAGCTACATGATGTACGGGCGCAGGCTTCCGAACTTAGGTCTTGT
This sequence comes from Paragonimus westermani, assembly GCA_008508345.1. Classification (NCBI taxonomy): domain Eukaryota; kingdom Metazoa; phylum Platyhelminthes; class Trematoda; order Plagiorchiida; family Troglotrematidae; genus Paragonimus; species Paragonimus westermani. The sequence continues at coordinate 90,784 of QNGE01001195.1, forward strand.
GCAAAGCAAAAACTTTACTCGGCCGTCCTGCTGAAAACGCAGCATCTTCATCCATCTGAGTTGAGTTCGCCGCGGTCACCACAATAATCTCCATTTCAGCTTTCACGATGGTCTCGGCAGTTGGAAGGGAACTGTTCCTATGTGGAGGATTTGAAAACTCAACCAATAGGTATGTGAATACTAAAGACCCTCTGCTGACGCCATTTTCTCAGCTTCAGAAGCCACTAATTCATCACCGGTTCTGGAATGTTCGCGGTTCACAATAGGTTTACCCAACTTCTTGACGGTTTACAGCAATCAACCAAGTTTTGCACTAGAGTCTGCCCAGCCGTTCGTCAAATTTTGGAAGTTCCCGTCATCTCTCGCCAATATCAACGTATTTTAACATTTTTCCGACGCTAATTATATCGCGTTAATGCGAAGCACCTCGGAGACGCATTTGATTGTTATCACCAGAATGACCCTGAACTATTTGAAACGTCGAACCACACTACCTTGTGAAACGTGAATTGATTTAACCGCAATTTTTGAAATGAATCTGTGAAACAAGTGAACTAACTATAATCCTGCTGCGTGCGTCAGGGTTTCGTGCGCTGCAATCATTCCCTTTCTGGTAACGACCTTTTTGGTAACAGACTTAACATTTGCAGTACCGTTTACTTGACTGCTCTTTTGTGTTGCCCGTAAGTATCTGCAACGATCGCGCATAACCCAGCGTGCTTCTCACATATTCGTTGAGAACCAAATATTATTACTTGTATCAAGATGATATCACATGGCGCACTCCTGCTGGCAGCCATTTCCTATTACCGCTTCCAGGGTTCCATGAATGACTTCAATCCGCCATATTGCCAGACTGTTTAAGGGTGAAAGGAAGTTTACACGAAGCATCTGCCCTCTGTTTATGACCGAAGGGCCTCTGCTCATCGATTCGCAATGAGGAGCTGTCGAAGTATTCGGTATCCTTAACTGCTTCTCGTCTAACAAGGACAGAAAACGTTTCACTCTTCACCCTGGATGTTGCAGGACCCCTCTTTATCCAAACCCTCACCCAAGTTTTTCCGTCCCTTAATGTAACTGAATTTTCCTCCCAGCCCCAACAACTTCTCCAACAACGCTTTCTCGGGATGTCGACGACAGTTAGCGTATGGTCGTCGAGCCGACTTTCGGTCTGATCATGCTGACGCCAGAGGTTGTTGGGCGACACATGATTTTCTTTATCTAATCTTGGGATACCCTATTGAACTAATTGTTGAGGCACGGTTGCTTACATTTACACACCTGAGAACGCAAAATATGAACGAAGCACAACAACTTCAGGCTCGCACGTTCTGCGCACATCACATAGGTGTGCTATTCCAAACCAATGCATTCTGGGTAATGCCAAACTTTGCACGTGTCTTAGTTGATTACAGCATCCTGCGCTTCCAGGGAGCGGCAGCGGTTGCACTAGGAAAAACTACTTAGCTGGGGCCCGATCGTACAATTATCAATAGCATTTGGAGAGAAGGATTTGATTATCACGAAGCGTGGGAAAGGGAAAAAGCTGGATTTGCTAAGACCTGGTGAAGTGATTGATATCCATCACCCTTCTAGCAAACAGAAGGGGGGCAATGTAACAAACTTAGTGTAGTTTTTTCTGGATCCGACCCACAGCGAGCCCTGATAGGAGTAATAGATAATCAGCACAGGGCCCCGTGAGCTTTTTTGGTCACCGTATACCACGGAGCCTTGAAACGTTTCCTAATCCTTCGCCTTTTTAACCTTCGAATATCACTGAGAACTGAATGAGTTCGGGGGAGAATGATTGACGAGTTCCTGAACCCCACCGTCATGTTCAAAAAGTTCTCTTATCCGGATTTTAATCCACCAAGCCAATTTTGAAATATTCTGTAAACATTCTGAACAGAAACAACGAAGGGTGACGTTGACGAGCAACTGTATCAAACGAAGGTGTGTTTCAAAAAGGGCCGGTTATTATTTCGTGCGAATGTGCAGTGCGTTCATACTGTTTATTCCCTCAAATTTGCACAATATTTGCTACATTTTATCACAGTTAAGTGCTTTTGAGCGTTCTGTGAATAATTTGTCAACAAAAGAGGAATGTAACACCAATTAAGTCAACTGTTCTGCAAAATTTGCCAGTCGCCAAACGATCACCCTAGCGGAAAAATCATGATGATAGCAAAGAAAAGTGTAACTCTCCAGACTGCACGACCAACATTTGCTCCAATCCTGTTATAACCAAGGAGACCACGACCATTGTTGAATTGATAATCTCAACAGTAAATTTTGGCACATCATATGAAAAGAACAACACCAAGTTATTTCAAGTTCTCATGGCCGATGTATTCGCAGGTCAAATTAAAAAACAGACTTAGAGGCTGGGGTAGCGAGACCACATAGTAGTGTACCGAAATTTCCCCCAGCTATATCCAATGGTTAATATTCTATATGCCTCAAGTAACGTCCACTATGAGGCTATCTCTAGTCATAAAGATTTCGTAGTCGCTGGGACGTTTACTGGTAAAGTAGCTAGGAAATTGCACAAGCGGTTACGCTCTGCAAGCTATCCACACGACATACGTTGGAGACCTCGCGAACCGTAGTGTCTAACAATCATGCCCCTCTAACACACAGGGGCAACTCACATCTCTCCTCATTAAACCGGTCTTCGTGCGAACCTCTACAGTACCGACTAGTTTTTCCGCGACTACTTCACATTTCGTAACTATTCCCAGGGGCCACTTGTTCCTAGTCAGTCCATCGGATACAACAATAACAACGTCGCCGACCTGGAAATTACGTTGCTTTGTCAACCACATCTGGAGCACTTGCAACGATGACACACTCTCGAGACCACCTCTTCCAAGAGGTAGCTACCATGTTATTCGCTTGTCTCCAACACATGGTGTACCTGTCTACCAGATTGCATTCTGGGGCCAACCCTATATTGCTCCTCGAGAGAAGCAAGTCATTCAGGGTTAGAGCGATGTTTTCATGACCGTCTGCGGCAACAGGAACCAGTGGTCTGTTGTTTAGAATACGCTCCACTTCAGCCAATGAAGTTAGAAGGGTCTCGTTATTGGTTCGTTGCTCTCGACAGATTGCGCTCAAAATAAATCTGACAGATCGAATCAATCGCCCCCATACTCCACCCCGATGACTAGCATACGGTGGGTTGAAGTGCCACTGAATTCCCTTTTGTAAGAGCTTGTCATTGACGGACCCACTACCTAAGTTGTGGATCCAGCCTCTAAGCTCTTTGTCAGCGGCTACAAAATTGGTACCTTCATTTGAGGTGAAGCATCCATATGCTACTGCCCCATAACCCTGTTCCGAGGCATCACAAAATATATGCAGCTCGGATAGCTGTGCTGCAATAACCTTCGAAAACAGCATGCAGCGTGGAACTCGGAGGTCATCAAGAGCCTTTAAGCTTGACAACCAAGCTTGCCACTCTTTGCGATCTTCTAGACTCAACGGTTCGTCCCATCCGAGACCACTCTTGCACAGCTTCTGAAGCAAACGTTTGCCTGGCAGCAACCACGGCGAGACAAAGCCCGAAGGGTCGTACAGCGAAGAGACACATGATAGCACCCCTCGCCTAGTCTCCGCTCTGTCTGGGAGCTGAATGCTCAGACGGAATTCATCCGTTCCAGCGTCCCATCTGATACCGAATTGACTGTTTGCGCGTCGAGAAATGACGGGAAGCGTAAGTCACTCAGGAAGAAACACGAGAGAACAATGTTTGATTTTAACATCGAGAAATTTTCATGGGTTAGACTGAATAAGAGTGAGGTAGATTATCGCAGAAGCTGATGTAGAAATGAGGATGATTAGGGCAGTTTATTTAAGGATGATAGTAAAAGGTGAGGCCACATTCTAACATTGATGAAACAAACTTCAGCAAACTCAAAATTAATGCAACGGACCCTAACAAATTCAACAGCTTTTTATTCACTGTTCTCGCTGTTAGTTCTCTATGCGTGTATTAATGGTTGTGTTGACATATGCTTTTGTTTGCAGCTATTTGTTGTCTGCGCCGTAAGTTGTGTCAAGTGTAGGAACGCTAATGTCACCCACACGTACCGCATTTGATCCGCACAGTTATATACATCCACACGCATGTGCATATTTATGGATGCATATTTATACGCATGGTCCCATAAATTCATCGACGGATTCCCAAAAGGTTGTCAGAATACCTAGATTGTTTTGGTTTCATCGTAGATATGAGTGACTGCCCTCAAATGTCCCTTGTGAATCCACCAGTCAGCAGTTATTCGTTCCGCTGCTATGTATTCGGGGCAGTTTACGTGACGTGCTTTTACCGCTTACCTTGGTTATCATAGTCTGGTTTGAACTAATGTTTGTATTGGCTTAGCGCACAGCTGAATCATCCAGTTGTCCATGGGATGTTCACACTGGCAACATCCCTGTTGCCGCCAGTGTCGAGCCGGCGGTGGACGCCCAGGACAACCTTGAAGCTTCTTGTCGTTGTTTGTAGATTTTGCATTAAGCGTGACAAATCAGAGCACTAATGTAAATCACTTCTAAATCATGCTGCTTTTTCATTTCGTTAATCACTGCTCCCCGGTGTCGGTAGGCCAGCCGACTGATCGACTGCCAAGAGCGACGCCCGGTTTGTAGAGCCGATGTCCGTCCGGTGCTCACTTTTCCCAGTGCATTTCAGACGACGGTTTCGCCACTTCTGCGACACAATGTAACACTGAGTTATCCCGACAAATGATAACTTATGGTGGACTTCTATTCACCTAAATTGCCATTAATCCGCGAACCATCCCGAAAATTCCATGGTAGCACAAAGCGTGTTTCGTTAGCCGTGGGGCCTATGTGAATTGAATTTTTGAAGCATCAACCCTTGCATGATCTCTGTCAAACTCGTTAGGTGGTGGGAAGTACTGACTATAAGCGAATGACTACCGCCCAACATTAACAAATTATACCAGAAGGAGAGTGCATAGCTGAGTGTTGAGGTACATAATATGGCTAGATATAATCGTGGGAGCGATTAGAGTTAGAAGAGAGAAGAGACTCACACAGGGTGTGAAATAATATCCGGGTTGATAAAATTACGTATAACAATATCCGGGTGCATGCAGAATGGCGATAGTGTTGAAGAGGCAGGATCAGGCGGATGAGACGTGGGGCTGCGGAGTTTCAGTGTAGCTGACGTCCTCGTTTCATTTGGTTTGGCGCGTTGGCAAAACGTCCATCATCCGAGAAGCTGAGTTGGCGCAGTGTTGCGTTAAGCTTCCGCGAATGCAGTCCATTCGTATGTTGGCGCTATATAAATAATGGTTCACTCATGAGGAATCCCAGTGATTGCACGCATGCATGTGTCGGGTGACCAAAGTTGAAGGTTGCTAAGCAGAGGTGGTGCGTACAAAGTGAACCGGGGCCATCAGAGCACATGGTAGCTTGTGAGATGAGTGATGTATTACTGTAACCCTGAGAATTGGTGGGAGGTGTAGCGCACAACCGAAACCAGCGAGCGCGCACGGATTGAAGGTGAGCCGTCTAACGGGGCGTGCTGTTGTGTTAGTTTGCCTAAGAAGTGTGCATGGCTTACTGGGCCTTTGGCTCACGCTTGTTCATGTTGTTTCTTTTCGCAGGACTTTTGTTGGACCCCCTACTTTGAAAGAACGCCGTCCCCCGGTGCCTTCACATTGCCCCGAATTCGGTACACGAACAGCCAGAGCGGAAACGGCTGGCCTGTATGTTACAGGAGGGTTCGTACGTGAATTGGACAGCTAATGCGCAGTGCCTGTTGGACAAGCGAACGAAGCCTGCAGAGGGAGCATTAACTCACCCGATTTGGTGCATGGCACAGGCCTGTTGCAAAATCACCCACTATTTTTTGCCAAGCACACCAATGGAATGACCGTTTTTAGTTCATTTTCCATATAACTCTCCCCAGCAAAATATCGTTCAGCCTGACCGTGCGGCGAAGCCTTCGTTGTTGGCCTATTCTATCGAGAGTCAGCAGAGTAAAGTACTCAAAGGCGTGTCTAGGAGAGTTGACTGCGTGACTAGATTTGTTGCTGTCTACTTGGCTTCGTAAACCAGGATATGACTTCACAGTTACTGGGATTTTGCGTACGTTTGTCTGTGCTGCCTCTTTGCGTGACTATGCCGAACAAGTTGAAAGTCAAGGTGGCTACCACGGTTGTAATTGACGCTTCGCCCGAGTAACGCATGCAAGCGGACTGAAAATTTTCTCACAGCCTAACTGTCACTTGCGTGTTGATGAAAATGTTTGAAGAAACAAGGATCGTCAATATCCACACTCTGTTGGTTCTGTAGTGAGACTGTCAACCGTGATAGCTTGAGTACCCGCCAATGAAATCTCAATGACTTCCAGTGAAAAGGTCAAGTCAACGGTTTGGATCTTTATTATTGAGATTAGTGCACAAGCTTAATGCAGTTGCGCTAGACTGGATCGTGTCCTGTCCTGTACATTTGCGTTGTCCACTGTGCCGATCTGGGTCAAGCTATGTAATGCGTGCCCGCGCATCAATCACACCAAATCAGACCCAGCTGGAGCGTTCCAGTTGGCCTAGTGCGCAGATAGTGACCGTGCACGTGCATGCGTTCGCTTGGGTGTGGAAGAGAGTTTCCGGGCCGGTGAATGTGTGGACGTGCATATACAGGTCAGGATATTGAGCATCACCTGGACTAGACGGCTTGTCACGTGATGGGTCGCATGAGAGAGCAAGACGACTGCTACACGTCCCATTTTGAACTCTCAACCGCTATTATGGTAGAGAATATCCCACAGGATCTCGTGAACCCTGTTTAAGGGTGCAACCTGCACAACGTAGTGCATGGAAAAAGTTTTCTCGGCTGTAAGCTTCCAGTACGATTTCAAAATCAGCCGAATTCGAAGACGAGTCATCAGTATGTTCCCGTCAACTGCGCTGGTGATTCGGTCTGACGTTGAAAAGTCACCGAATTGCGTTTGTTCTCGTTTCATCTGGGTCCACCTTCCTGAGGTCTCATTCGACTGGTTTACGTCAACTAATTTTTTTCGCTTTTTCACATTCATTGACATTCCAACGGACTTTTTACTCGATGTCCTTTGTTTTTGCACTATTACATAAGTATGAGTCAAGTTCCTCCAGTTTACTCTGTACAACGTGCTGCTTTTATCATTCGCAGCATCGCGGTTACCTGAAGGTGTGGCTGAACATGTAACACTAGCTTTGCGTCCGGCCTTCATATTCCCACCCTTCCTAGGTATGCTACAGTGTACTGTATGAGGTCACAGCAGGCCGCATATCCGGGCGTTTGTGCAGATAAGTGTAGTCGTAGGTCGTAGCTCGCAATCCGTCACTGTCGACGACCACAATGAGGTCTGGTGCTTCCGGCGTCGTTTGAAAACAGTTGTGCACAAATGGTTATGTTATTACTGTGAGCAGTCTCAATTGCCATGCAAACGTTGAGTGTAAACCGTGGAACAACCGACTTCGATGACGGCAGTGTTGCACACCGGAGTTTTGAGGGTGCCATTAACTTTCTCCATGCTGATATCCCGTCCTTGCAGCTGTACTCAATCTCGGTTAAATTATTGTCTGGCCGCATAAAAGCCTTCGTAATCACCTCTGTTTCACGTGAATGCGTATGTTTTTCTGTGAAGCATCCACGGTTACTCTGCCCATTGTACACTCCGTCCTCAAAAGTTTTCCCTTTCAGTGTATAACCCTCATGTGCTTCTGGACGTTGATCCAGTGGATACACTCTCATTTCAGTTGTTCGTTGTAATTATGTTCCGAAGTAAAAACGCGACGAAAATCTTTCCTGACAAGTGGTTGATTGGTGATGTCCACGTTTAGCCGAAGGACAGTGTCGCGGGACGTGGAAAAGTGATCTGCAAAGGCAAACGCTCTGTTCATCGCTGTGAAATTTATGGATTCGGCGTCGCAGAATGCCACGGAAATTTGTGCACCTCCTTAATAGGCAAATCAGAAATATATGTCAAGGTGGATATTGTGTGAGGAGTTGCTTCCGTTGGGTGCGATGTGAGCTATACAGAAGCCACTGCGTTAGACAGCAACTGCCCGCACAGATAAATGTCGGTTCCAAGTTCCTTCGACGTTGGCCGTTTTGTATTAAGAAGCCTGGGGGGTTTCTGCCTACCGATCCCGACAACAAAATTTCGGAGACAGATGAAATGTACCATTTTGTGTGCACTCCTGCTGGCACATCGCCATCACATTTCAATATGAAAGACAAATGTCTTTAATTCCGAAGCATGAGAGTGCTGAGAAACGCGCTTTGCTTCCCGGAAACGCCCCCCGGGTTATCAAAATGAACAGGTAAAACCTTGTTGGTCCAAAGCAACTTATTAATCCGTAGTGTATTTACCCGCAACCCACTGCGTAACCGATCACGCATTTGAGAACTCTCACCACTCCTCTCCAGAGAGCTGTCGCACAACTCTGAGGTCCGCTCTCTAGCGTTACCTGCAAGTACGGCTACAAACAAACGCCTGAATTATGTGGTTCAAACATTGTACCAGTTCAACCTTCGCCTGAAGCAGCTGTAGTGTTGTCTGGACATTATGACTGCACATAGAAGCACACGACATGCGGACTACACGGAGCGTGAAGTTCCGTGCGTAGACATGGAACTGCCACCAACCTCAGAGGACGAAGTGTAGCAGCTATCGGAGCACAAGGCAAATTGTTGTAATAACAATATGGACCATACACTTATTATTACGTGAGCTGAATATCAACCAGCGGTTCCCCTGTTCTGTGTCGATGCGGTTCGCCACGTAATGACCAGAGTGCTTTCCGCAAAGTTAGATCCCGAGTTCAAAATTTTGGGGTTGCGTAGCGAAGCTGTAATGCGTAGTGGTTCGCTGTATATGCCGGTTTGTAATCCTGTTGCCTTCGGATTCTGTACTTCTAGACGTAGAGTTCGATGAAATGACAGACATGGAGTGCACCACCGTATGTCAGTGAGTGCACGAAGCAAATCCGAGAGAATCGCCCCCTGCCAACAGAGGACACGTACGCACGTTCGCGCGTGGTTTCACGACAAATGCGCTGTTACGACCTCTTTTTTATTACTAGAGCCATTTGGAATAGATACTATACCGATGATACCTTTCACTTTTCAGCTTACCCTCCAAATATTTCTGCCTCAACCCCTTTCAGCCGCCAAGCAGTCCGTAGCGGATCATGGTGTGAAATGCACATTTGTGAAATAGCCTCGTTTCTTGAGTTAATCAACATCAGTAAACGGTCGTAGACACATATGCACTGCTCAAACCCCTAGAATTTTTTGGAGTTGGTAACACATTGCTGCGTCACAAAAGACATCTGATATGTCGCTAATTGCAAATGCCGAAGGCTGTATTGTCGCTGTAGGTCGGATTGTGTAAAGTGGTTGCCGGATTTGCATTTGCATGTTACTTGGGTTAGTGGAAGTTACTTGGAGTTAAGTCAGTTTTTCCGTACCATTTTCGGCGCATCTGGATCGTTAACAGAAATGTGGAATGTGGGAAGTGCTCGCGCGCTCATTTGGGGCTGTTTTTAAACCATCCATTTCGTCTGGTGTGCATTATTTGATGCACAGTTTACGGACATGAATGCCCACTAACATATTACCCCATTAGTCTTAAAGAACTAAGGTGTTCAGATCGTTTAATGGGGGCCAGATGTAATTTAGAATAATAATAATATATTTTTTTCAACTCATGCTAGAAGCAAACTGGGTTATGCCAGCTCACTGCAGATATTTACAGACCACACAAAAACGAATAAGCAAATAGTGGCACAAACTTGAAGCCCGCCGTCAAAAAGGACGTGGTCAAAACGCAACTGACTGTAGATTATGAGACTTTAACGCATGCAACAGAGAAGGAGATGGTTCGCTCGCTCCACAGATTCAGTCTAAAAAATGGGATGTTAAACTACTTTACTTTTTACAACGTTGTGGAATGGGCAGTTTTTTAAATAGTTCAAGATCACTTCTGGAAGAATGCCCAAATGCAAAAAACAAATACAGCACAGCTGTTTATGACTGAGTAGGTTCTCCGCAATGGTATCGCAGGAGCATATACCCATGGAGCAAAGCATAAACAGTGAACAGTTGTTTTGCTAGCCTTTTGGTTGAGGGTGATCTTTACAAAGCGAAAACTGGGTGGTATTTTTCCGGGAAATTCATTCGATGGATAGCCCCTTGGTGAAGTTGCCCGATAGGTGATTTTAGAGAAACTTCGCATCACTATTCCTGAATTCTTCGAGTCACACTTGTGCGGGTGACCTGGGCGTGAGGACCGAACTTCTTTGTCTGGTGTAGATTTATCAGATTTTGAGGACAAATACCGAGGTTGGGAGGAGGTTGCTAAATCAATCTTTACCCTTTCATCAATTTCGGTGAATTCCGTTCTCTACCGGCTGTTGACGTATTCCCCCAGGTTAACCGAGATATGACCTACGGTTGTTCAGACGAGCGTAACGCGCAGCTGAAACCAGCGAACACGCACGGATTGAATCTGAGTTGTGTAGCAGGGTGTGCTGCTGTGTTGTCAGTGCCGTTTTGGCTCACATCTGTGTAAGTCGTGTGCGTGGCTTACTGGGCCTTCGGCTCATGTTTGCTCGTATTGTTTCTCTTTTCAGAACTGCTGTTCGAACTTCTACTTTGGAAGAACGCTGTCCCCTGGTGCGTCCACGTTGCCCGAAGGTTGATCCGCGAGGTCACGGGCATTCAAAGTAGAGTCAGCTGGCCTGCATGTTACACGAGCACTAGCCTTGTCCCAATTGCAAGAAGCGAATCTGAAAACGCATTCAAGCTTTACACTGCGACATGTGTGACTGATGGTTCCATCGCATTAACGCCCAATAAGAGCTATACGATCGCTTCGGGAGCAATCGTCCTGAAATGATAAAGTTTTACTGTATCAAGTGTTGCTGCATGGGTGCCACTTTGGGTCATCCGCGAGGAACACTCACTAGGGGTAATGCTGGTGGTAGGCGTGGTTCTCACTCTATGCAGTGCCCAGATGAGGAAGCCTTCTGCGAAAGAAACTAGGTACAGGAAACTACTGCTCAACGTTTGCGCAGTTTGCTGCTGGTGCAGTGAAGACGCCAGCCCCGTGGAGGCAAAGATGGTCAAACCACTGACGGTTTCAACAAGCATGTTATTGACATGGAAGAGCTGTGTTGTGGGGTTAAGTGATTCTAAGTCCAGTGATGATAATCTGCAGCAGTGCCTGAATCATAGAGTCGCCGAATCTCAAGCGGCTTTAGGGGGTGTTCAGTGGGGATAAAAAGGACCTTGCACCAACCGTGACCTTAAGGGTCCTAACCAATTCTGGCTGACATCTGGGAAGCCCTGGAGCTTACTCAGGACGCTGAACATGGTGCCCGGGCCTGCACAAGTAGTCAAACCAGTCCTCGACCGGACGTAACGGTTGTGTGGACAGTGTCCATACCTTACCCGATATCATCCTATAGGACAGCGAGATTCTGGAGGTAGTGCCGAAAGAATTGCAAGAAAGCAAAGCTAGCGGTGAACGGGGCATGTCCGCTCAGAATTTCCAGATAGTTCGCCGGAGGCAGGAATTGAACTGGGCTCTGCTGATTTTCTGATGCACCGCGGACTGATTGAGAACTCCAGCACTGTGTGCAGTCTACGGATGTTTACACCGAAGAACTGTCAGATGGTTTACCGAACCTGTATTTGCGCTAGCATATCTGTTGATCTTTGGTTTTCATTGGTGATCAAGCATCTGTAGTGGATTTGGTGTTCACTCAAGGGGATTCGAATATCGGTTGTATGGATCGCTTTTCGCTACAGTGGAGCAGTGAACATGACGTTCTTACGACGTAGTGAAGACAACCCAATGCTGTGAATGTAGGGTTGACGGAAGGTCGAATTGATTATCGAGAACCGAATGCAAATGAGCAAAAAAGCAAATCTTGTTGGGTGAATGGATAAAAATGGTCCAGACGGACGTGGTGACACCGATATCTTTGCTGATGAATGGTCACGTCCTGACTTCAACACAGTCCAACCGTCAACGTCCTTCAATGTGGCTAAAATGGCCAATGCCCAGCAGTGCAGTGAGGGCATGAAACACGTCTTCATATGTAAGTCCTCGGAATTGCCTACTATCCCCCGCCGACACGAGCTGGTATCATCCTACGCGATATTTCAATGGGTACACCTAGACCTCCTGTCACGCGTTCTCAATGGCGTGCTGTTTTTAATCACTTTCACCGTTTCCTTCACCCCAGACAACGCGGCACACTGAAGTTGATTGCACAACGCTTTGTTTGTCCTTCTATGAACAGAGGTTTTCGCCTACGGCCACAGCAACGCATCGAGTGCCAAATGTGGTAAAGTGCACAAACATGCGGTTACCGCACCTGGCGCACTTTCCCAGCCGGACGTCCATTTTCCTACGCACGCATAGACATCATTGGACTACTACCATCCTCCAACGATTGTACGTATGTACTGACCGCATTTGGTAGTTTTACATGTTGAGCTTCATCTGTAATCATTAGTGGTGTTTCAATGGAGACAGCTGCCAAAAACTTCTTGGATTATTTGGATGCTAAGTTTGGTGTGCCATCTACAATCATTGCGGATTGGGACACCTAGTTTCGGTCTTTCGGTCTTCGCAACTTTATGCAGTTACTGGGTTGCTCACTTATTAAAACGACAAGGTGCCATCCTTACGCTAATGGTTTAGTTGAGGATTTTCATTAACAACTGAAACCGTTGATATCCGCAGCAAAACGGGGCAAGCGTCTACCATTCATTTCCCATAGAATCCGGTGTACCGCCAAAGAGAATGTCGAATGTACTACCTTTGATTTGGCTCGCAGCACCAATTCACAACTCTTAGGGGGGTTGATTCAACCCTCAGCACACTCAGACTCACTTCACTTTTGCGACAGTACATGCCCAGCTTTCGTTTCACACCAACCAGTCAACTTTGGCACCGACAGAAAATTTCTCGGATGTACTCACATACAAATTTGTGTTCATGCGTCAAAGAGCCCTAAAAATGTACCACGACCATGATGCCTTGGCCCCTTCGAAGGGGTTAAGCGCGACAAAAGCTCCTTCATTACTGAAAGGCTTAAACAAAACTAATCTGTACCAACCGGTCGACTGAAATCAATTTTCACACAAAGAGATGCCGTCCTATCTGATCCAATTTCCCTGAAAAAATTCCTCTCACTCTCAACATTATTACATTCGCCAGAGGCCCAGCCTCCTTGTTCCCTCGAACAACGCATCAGAAATACACGATGATCTGTACACTGATCGAAACGACTGACGGATTACGAGAAGTGATATGGATATAGGGCGTTCGGTTTGTTTTCACTTCACAGGCGTTCTTTTACCGTGCTTCCAATCCACAAATGTTTTGGCGACGGAGTATTGTACTGTCAACAGTACGTGGCCATTTGTTCCGATCCACTTCCGGGCGCTCCGTATATACCGTTTTGTGAAATTCATCTGTACGCTTGTTTTGGGGGTACAACCGTCAATTTTTGAACCGCTCTGACAACAACAGTGAACAGGATTTGTTGCGCATCGTCTCTGTTTCCACCTGGTGTGGATTTCTGGCTGATAAAGCAGTCGTGCGGTGAAACATTCTAGCTCCGCGTATCAGCTGACCCGACAACGCTCAAAGTTTGAAGTCTCAAACCGCATGTGGGAATGTTTATCCGACTTCGCCGGAATATACCTCCTGGTGCTGTTCTTCTCTTGTCTAATGCCTTGGTCAATTCAACAAACCTTAGTTTGCCAGTGAGTCGGGCAGTTATGGCTTTTGCAAGAATTGGACTTGCAGTTTGTTCCAAAGGGAAAACAGTCATTTTGGTGCATATGCTTGCTTTCGGAATCGTATGGTCGGACAGTTCTGCTTTGACGATATCTTCAAAGCGCCGCGAAGTTAGGCGCCCACAGGTGATGAAATGACGTATATCTGGGAAATTGCAATGAACGCATTTATTAAACTTGAAAAATTGAACTGATGTCAATAGTGTTTTCTTGTTCGCGAAAAATTTTGGGAAAGTTTTTTCACAACCAACTAATGCTTCTGACACTTAAGCGACATATTCCAATTCTTTGAAAAATCCTTTTTCGTCACAGTAGATGAATTGTAGGTACCGTGTCCGAAATTTCGATTTTAACATTTCGGGAAATATCTGAAAAACGAGGATCTGCGCGAAAGTGATTGTTTTTCTCCTGGAAGAAAACTTCAAGCTCAGTTCCTGGGAAATCCATAATATTTGGTAATAATTCACCGGTTGCATTTTTACGCGCACCATCTGCACCCATCCCTAACCGTCCCACCTCTATTTTGTCGGTGTAATATTTCGTGGATTTTTACCAATTGATAGATTAGGCCACAATACTCTCTGCCATGAAACAAATATACTGCATGCTGAAATCATCTGACTCCTTTCGAGAACTGTTTAGGCAGCTTCAAAAATTCTGACGGCAGGGATGCTGCAAATTCTGGGAACCGAGCTGGTCTTTGAAACCTACCAGGGACCTTTGAGTGGATTGGGCTTAAGTTCAACCAATGAAATTGTAAGAACACGTGATGTCTCGGTGTTCCGGATAGTGCTCGTCTGGGTTGCTCGTTCCAATATCCACGCGGAAAATGCTCGGATCAAAAAAGCCTCTGAAACAGGGTACGAAGAGTGAAAAACTAATACACAAGGAAAACCGCTCCACCCTTCGTTTTTACAAAATAATTTTGCTCGTTAATGCGGTACGTACTTTTCGCAAATACTCATTAAATTTATGTTTTCACCGTATACAACCGCTACTTAAGTGCAGGATAACTTAGGATATACATCGAATCACTCACATGGTATCTTTTGGTTCCGAATTTTAGTCTTGATTTTGGTAACGAGAAGGTGAGCAAGCAAGTATTTGGCACCGATTGTCAAACGACTTCTCTTGTTCACTACTTACGTTTTCACCAAATTAGATGATTAGAACATGTATCAAGGGTGCCAGTTACTTGCCTGCCACATTGAGCACCTTTTGCCGACGCTGCGGTCGTCGAGCAAGAGGCGAAGTGGACAGATGATGACCTGTCGTGGACAAATGAAATCGTTCACGAAGGGGTTGGTCACTGCAGATCGGGTTCCTCTCCCGGACCGGAGCGATGGCGGCTCACAGAGTCGGTGGCTTGAGGCGTTAAGCAAGATGGTGGCTAACCGGGCGTAGTGACATGAATGTTGTCGTTGTTTGGCTGAGTTGTCTGTGAAATGAGTACATTTAGTGACGCGGGGCAGTGAAAGTCGTAAGGAGGCTGTCTTCCTGATGACGCCTTACTTTCACTTACAGGTTCGTTGGTTGTTTGCAAGGTGTAGACACCTTGATGTTGAATGTTTGATCATAGACGTAGCTATTCTTGGTAGTCAGGTCCCTTCCCGTCCCCTTCCATTTTCTTCTCTCTTCCCATATAGAGTTCGCTTTCTTCTTCTTCATTGTTGTGTGGCAGTTAAGCATACGTGAGAATCACTGACGCATTGCTGTCTGTGATGATGATGATGATGATCACCATTAAAATGTCCTAAGCAAATAACATGTAACCTAATGCAATGCCTAAATAGATGTCATCTCAATGTGATCGGAACATGTGAATTTGAGACTAACAACTGCCTGCCACTTTTAGATATGCTCGCAAGTAGCAAGGAAGATGACTCTATTAAAAGAGCTGTCTATAGGAATTTCACATGGTCCGGCCGCTGTTTGCCCCTCAGCAGTTTCTTGACGGTTCATCACAAACGCGCATTAGTGAATAAACTGTCCACACAAGAGAGATCGAGCTGTAAACAAAATAGTATTGTTGAGGAAGTAGACTTGATTACATCCGTATTACAATCCAGCAGTCAACCTGAAAGGTTGAGAAAAGCATGATAGACCGGAAACACTGACCGAGCAGATGTCCACGGTTGGAAGAAATTTTACATAACTGTCTTTTAAGAATGATAACATTACGCTTCAAACAGTGAAATAATGAATAAACTCAATCGAACGAACAGTTAACAGTTAGACTTCGTACACTCGGATCCAGAAGCTACGTTTGATTTCGGCTAAAGGAAGTCAGGCTGTCGGTACCACCTCACACTGCGGAGAAAGCTCTATAGACACAACCGAGAGGTGGTTGGTGTACAGCGAGGGAGGATTTGTGCAAATGAGTGCGGAAATCCGTATTTGTAAAGAACAGAAACATCGTTGAAATATGCAAAAAGAAAGTAGTACCCGATACTTCCAGACGCATCCTAACCGCTGGCAACGCTATTGATTCAACTTATGCATTCAGAACCTTAATGCACAATTCCGACCTAGTTTGTCGAGGTGATTACAGTCAAGTGGCTCAAATCGGTTTCGTCCTCAGAACCTCTCCCCTGACTGACTAGTCACCCCACCTCACAGCCGCCTGGTACAAAAACCTGTATGCTGCGGTAAATTTGATACCGCTATCACGAGTGACCCAAAATTTGAGCCAATTTTCTCTGCTGACAATGTAAACTCACTTTATTATCTCATTGATGGTCTGAGCACCAACTTTCACACAAAGTTGGAGATATTCTTTGTTCCTTAAAGTTTTGTCTGTTCCGATTACTGTTCGAGTTTCAGTGCTATCAGCCTGTTAGGACATGCTGCTGTGACTACATTTTCTGCATATTTAATACAATGAATCCTACGGGGCCCAATACTGTTGGTGGACCACAAATCTTCAGTATACGGTCGTTTAAAATGTCGCATGACGGTTCAGGACGAAATACAATGGCAAACGTGTCTTCAGTGGTACTAAGTTGAATGTACTATTCTCAGAAAGGAGCCATACTTATCAGTCCAGACGTCCCCTTTACACGTATGAATCGACTGCTTAAAGACAGAGCACGCCTGTCTGTATGACTGATACACCATCTCAGAATGCACAAGCGCAAGATGTTTTTGAATGTTGCGGTAGTGCCCACACGATAGCAAACACTGCATTAATGTGCTGTATGGAGAAAGCTTTGGAGGGCACGCGGCGCACAATGTCGGATATGTGGACAGAATTGATATTCCTAAACGAGTACGTAGCTCTCGCCATTCCCCGA
>QNGE01001195.1:108036-130927 GCA_008508345.1 Paragonimus westermani
CGAACAAAATCATTGAAACTGGCTTAGAAACTGACAAGAACTGATCAAGGTTCGGACTGGTTCGTAAGGCATAGGCCAGATTCAGATGACAAACCATATCGACGGAGTGACTCACACCAGACAGGTTAATAGGCTGAGGTCTCACAACCTAAAGTCTCATGGGCCTCCAGGATGGAATTTAGAAGGCTAGTCGCCTACCACACTGAGCACCCTTTGCCGACGCTGCGGCCGACGAGCAAAGGGCGGAGTGGACAGATGATGACCTGTCGTGGATCGAGTTCCTCTCCCGGACTGGAGCAATCGCGGCTCACAGAGTCGGTGGCTTGAGACGTTAAGCAAATGGTGGCTAACCGGGCGCAGTGACGTGAATGTTGTCGTTGTTTGGCTGAGTTGCCTGTGAAATGAGTACATTTAGTGACGCGGGGCAGTGAAAGTCGTAAGGAGGCTGTCTTCCTGATGACGCCTTACTTTCACTTACAGGTTCGTTGGTTGTTTGCAAGGTGTAGACACCTTGATGTTGAATGTTTGATCATAGACGTAGCTATTCTTGGTAGTCAGGTCCCTTCCCGTCCCCTTCCATTTTCTTCTCTCTTCCCATATAGAGTTCGCTTTCTTCTTCTTCATTGTTGTGTGGCAGTTAAGCATACGTGAGAATCACTGACGCATTGCTGTCTGTGATGATGATGATGATGATCACCATTAAAATGTCCTAAGCAAATAACATGTAACCTAATGCAATGCCTAAATAGATGTCATCTCAATGTGATCGGAACATGTGAATTTGAGACTAACAACTGCCTGCCACTTTTAGATATGCTCGCAAGTAGCAAGGAAGATGACTCTATTAAAAGAGCTGTCTATAGGAATTTCACATGGTCCGGCCGCTGTTTGCCCCTCAGCAGTTTCTTGACGGTTCATCACAAACGCGCATTAGTGAATAAACTGTCCACACAAGAGAGATCGAGCTGTAAACAAAATAGTATTGTTGAGGAAGTAGACTTGATTACATCCGTATTACAATCCAGCAGTCAACCTGAAAGGTTGAGAAAAGCATGATAGACCGGAAACACTGACCGAGCAGATGTCCACGGTTGGAAGAAATTTTACATAACTGTCTTTTAAGAATGATAACATTACGCTTCAAACAGTGAAATAATGAATAAACTCAATCGAACGAACAGTTAACAGTTAGACTTCGTACACTCGGATCCAGAAGCTACGTTTGATTTCGGCTAAAGGAAGTCAGGCTGTCGGTACCACCTCACACTGCGGAGAAAGCTCTATAGACACAACCGAGAGGTGGTTGGTGTACAGCGAGGGAGGATTTGTGCAAATGAGTGCGGAAATCCGTATTTGTAAAGAACAGAAACATCGTTGAAATATGCAAAAAGAAAGTAGTACCCGATACTTCCAGACGCATCCTAACCGCTGGCAACGCTATTGATTCAACTTATGCATTCAGAACCTTAATGCACAATTCCGACCTAGTTTGTCGAGGTGATTACAGTCAAGTGGCTCAAATCGGTTTCGTCCTCAGAACCTCTCCGCTGACTGATGACGATTTTCAAACTCAAAAGACAACCATCGCATCCAGTTACTTGTCAAACACATGTTTGACCAAAAGCCTTTCGTTTGCTTCAAATTCTTTCTGTTAAGCAGATTTATGGGGACGGCGAATGGAACCGAAAAGGTTAGGTTCAATTTAATCGGACGAAACAGTTAGAACATGAGGAGTGTTAGACAAGTGGATTGCTTATTGATTTCAGCGGTTACTGCATAGGTTATAGGCTGGAGGCCCAACTCACCCAGATCCACTGAGTTTGCCCGTTTCAATATCTATGGGGTTCTGGTCGACTGGCAGCCGCCTCTGTGAGGATCCCACGTTGAATTTTATCTTGGACTCATCGTGTTTACTTTGAATAAGATCCCTTCAACGCCTAGTACTAAGAAGTCCACAATAAGAAGTGGTTATCGAAAATTTCGCGGAGATAGATTGGGATGCCAGTTTGGTAGTATAACATCGCAGACCACCGATTAGTACTCCATGAACACTCCGTCACTTACTTGAAGTTCGGAAAAACCTCCCCTCGGAGCAGTCGAGACGAAAGAGCTGAAGGCTTATTCTATCTTGATCGGCGCATATATTTAACTGAGAAATTCTTGTTCACGCGAACCCTCAGTAGAACCCTTTCTCGTACCAGCTTGATGTGTTCGAAAATTTTCTCGCTTACACTCATTTTGATTAGTAAGGGGAAATTTCATGTCTTCCGAATTGTCTATAAGTCTATGTTTCGTGACTAGTTGAGAACCTTTGTCGAGAAAACGATGCATCCTACATGAAGGAGGTTAACGGAAAAATACATAGTTTACACTGCATGAGTAAGTCATCCGCCGGTTGAATTGCGTATTGAGCCGCATGGTCATTCAGGTCCACGGATTGGCAGTCAAGGAGAAGTGCACGTAGACAACTTCGCAGGTCTTCAAAACTATTGAGGTTTCTAATTGTGGTTTTTCCTACTGGTTGTTGTAACTAGTGACATAATGTCGAAACTCGTGACTGAGTGGTCACTGTGTCCGAGTAGCTTTTTGAGGACCAATCTATCAACCAGATGACTCTTGTTTGTGATATTTAGGTCAAACAAAGAAGGGATCTGACCAATACGATGTCACTTTCAAGCGTCGGCACGCTGTGTCTGCATTGACAGTGGAGTTGAAAATTCGTTCTCACGGTCTAAATGGAACTAGTTTGTCTTCTGTGCATTGAAGTGATTCGTAATACGTAAGTAAGAAGAACACTTGAGTCCCACGAAATTTTCTGGACTTCCAAGAAAAACGTCCTCATCGTATGTGGGGCATGAGGGAAAGCAGCGACTAATCTCCACTAGGAGTTAGTCTTTGCCACGCATTGCTATCCTAGTCGCAGAGCACCTTACCTGTCGGGGACTGAAATTCATTGGCCACCACAAGTGTCGGGAGACCCTGACTCAGAAAGATCGCCGATCTCCAATTCTCCCTGGAGGGAGTTTACACAGTACACGAAATGCCCAGGAACGTTCCGTTCATGGTCACTGTTGTCCACCGGAATCCAGGTACCCGTAAAAGCACAGATGTGGGGAGTTGCATCATAAGCCAGCTACCTGATTTCCGTGTTATTGAATAAATTCAGGCAGTTTGTGTACACGCAACTAAGAGCCCTCTCCTCGTTTGAATGTGTGAGAGAATAGATAGAAGAAAGCAAGGAAAAGTTTGGGAAAATGGTGCGATAACAGATTGGGGAGACACAGGTGACAGAATTGCTGTGATTGCCTCTTCGTGCCCTTTAGGTGTGAGATTCCTGTTGGGATTAAGGAGTGCTTTGCTGGCTGGTGGGTGGGCGTCTCTTTTTGATGTACGACCTACTCTTGATATGCAGAGATTAATGTCCTTTTGATCAATTCCTTCCCTAAAGCTCTGGAACAGTGGTTTGTTGTTTTTTGGCCTGGAAAATTTGCATGAGTACTTATTCCAGAGTAAAACTTGAGCCCACCCAAGGAACTTACCGGAGGGGCCGATCAGGTATGCCATTTTAGAAGTGTAGGAGGGAAACCTTTTCGACTACAGACTTTGAGAATGGAATATCTCATGACCGGCTTCTTGAAGGATGCGGAAGCTGGAGAGATGATGCACAGCAAAGGATTGATCTCTTCGCAATTGAGTTATAACTTGCATTTTATTCTTTTTATGTGGACGAACAGTCCATTTTGAAGTATCGGGTTATTTCTTACACTGGTTACGGCCAGAGGGACTCAAAGTTCAATGCCTAACAATTCTTGATGCTCACTCTCAAACCAACATCCTACGACCAGTTTCCCGTTTTGTCCTTGTTTGAACTCATCAGGTAGGCGTGGTCTGAGTGGGGGAACGAACCAGCAATCTTCCGTGTTATTAGCTAAAGCTCTTATCCGGTCGGCCACAAGTTCTGCAAGCATCGCCTGCGATGCTTTTGAACATCATGAATCACTGAGCACACGATTTCAAGCCCTTGCGGTTGTACTGTAAAAATAAACCGGTAATCCGAAATGGACTGTGTCCATCAGCATAAGAGGCGTGAAAAGCAGGTTATAACTCAATTACATTCGAATTCCCATTTACTAACGGGGCCGAACGGTTAAGGACTTTGGCTAGTAACGCGAAGGGTTACCGGTTCGATCTCTCTTTCAGACCATCTCTATCTGATGGGTCCGAACAAGTTTTGGTTCGTTTAGCTTCTTCGTTAAGTTCACATTTGACAGGTCTTCAAGGTTCTGTGGATGACTGGTCAGGAAGGATTCCTGGTTTGGTACACTTTATCGGAAAAGTGAAGGAATTAGAAAATGGACTCCTGGGGAGAGGAACTAAGACCTTTAGCTTCAACTGAGGCCTATGGTCCGCCTTCATATGTGCCTTTATTTTGGCTGTTCGAAAACGTTTCTTTGGTTCTTGTAAGGAACGAGCGGGCCAGATGCCTATCACCTTGATGTTCGCAGATTCGGATGCAGGGGTTTTGTCGAATACTGTCTTGGTACTGAGTCCGCCAGGTGACGTTTCAAGAAGGCTAAATGACTTTTTGGTGGCTTTGAAGCGGAGTGTTCAGGGAAACCAAGTTGTTTAGATCCAGAGGAGAGAGTGCACTCAAAATGGGCCTGGCCTGATTGCCTAAAGAGAATTTGCAAACAGCTGGTCTTAGTGTTCACCAACCAAATTGGTGAACAGCTACTTCAACTTAGCTAGTTCTCATCGGCATCCCGCACGCCAGACAATCAAACCCACGATCCGTGAATAGGCGGCAGATTGTTATCAAAATGGTTATTTACTAGACCACGGGGTGACTGTCATTGTGGTTGCAAAAAGATAGGCGAATTCTTTTCATTAATTGTTGCGTTTTCATAGTAGTCTAGATACCCATCAACTGAACCACGGGGTGGCTGGGACCAACCATTTGCAAAAACCTTTCATGACCCTATCAATGGACGTGGTGGATGCTTGTCCGTTTGCAGGCCAATCACGAAATGGCTGGTGGATTTAGGCCTATGAGCAAAAGGAAACGCAACGGCTAACAAAATTAGCAGAGAGGATATGATAGGAAACTGACATATAACGAATAGCTCTGTCTTCAAGCTTAGCAGCGACTTCCTCTATCCCTACCGTTCAGAGTCTTCTTTGTCACAGCAAGTCGGGGAATGGCGAGAGCTACGTACTCGTTTAGGAATATCAATTCTGTCCACATATCCGACATTGTGCGCCGCGTGCCCTCCAAAGCTTTCTCCATACAGCACATTAATGCAGTGTTTGCTATCGTGTGGGCACTACCGCAACATTCAAAAACATCTTACGCTTGTGCATTCTGAGATGGTGTATCAGTCATACAGACAGGCGTGCTCTGTCTTTAAGCAGTCGATTCATACGTGTAAAGGGGACGTCTGGACTGATAAGTATGGCTCCTTTCTGAGAATAGTACATTCAACTTAGTACCACTGAAGACACGTTTGCCATTGTATTTCGTCCTGAACCGTCATGCGACATTTTAAACGACCGTATACTGAAGATTTGTGGTCCACCAACAGTATTGGGCCCCGTAGGATTCATTGTATTAAATATGCAGAAAATGTAGTCACAGCAGCATGTCCTAACAGGCTGATAGCACTGAAACTCGAACAGTAATCGGAACAGACAAAACTTTAAGGAACAAAGAATATCTCCAACTTTGTGTGAAAGTTGGTGCTCAGACCATCAATGAGATAATAAAGTGAGTTTACATTGTCAGCAGAGAAAATTGGCTCAAATTTTGGGTCACTCGTGATAGCGGTATCAAATTTACCGCAGCATACAGGTTTTTGTACCAGGCGGCTGTGAGGTGGGGTGACTAGTCAGTCAGGGGAGAGGTTCTGAGGACGAAACCGATTTGAGCCACTTGACTGTAATCACCTCGACAAACTAGGTCGGAATTGTGCATTAAGGTTCTGAATGCATAAGTTGAATCAATAGCGTTGCCAGCGGTTAGGATGCGTCTGGAAGTATCGGGTACTACTTTCTTTTTGCATATTTCAACGATGTTTCTGTTCTTTACAAATACGGATTTCCGCACTCATTTGCACAAATCCTCCCTCGCTGTACACCAACCACCTCTCGGTTGTGTCTATAGAGCTTTCTCCGCAGTGTGAGGTGGTACCGACAGCCTGACTTCCTTTAGCCGAAATCAAACGTAGCTTCTGGATCCGAGTGTACGAAGTCTAACTGTTAACTGTTCGTTCGATTGAGTTTATTCATTATTTCACTGTTTGAAGCGTAATGTTATCATTCTTAAAAGACAGTTATGTAAAATTTCTTCCAACCGTGGACATCTGCTCGGTCAGTGTTTCCGGTCTATCATGCTTTTCTCAACCTTTCAGGTTGACTGCTGGATTGTAATACGGATGTAATCAAGTCTACTTCCTCAACAATACTATTTTGTTTACAGCTCGATCTCTCTTGTGTGGACAGTTTATTCACTAATGCGCGTTTGTGATGAACCGTCAAGAAACTGCTGAGGGGCAAACAGCGGCCGGACCATGTGAAATTCCTATAGACAGCTCTTTTAATAGAGTCATCTTCCTTGCTACTTGCGAGCATATCTAAAAGTGGCAGGCAGTTGTTAGTCTCAAATTCACATGTTCCGATCACATTGAGATGACATCTATTTAGGCATTGCATTAGGTTACATGTTATTTGCTTAGGACATTTTAATGGTGATCATCATCATCATCATCACAGACAGCAATGCGTCAGTGATTCTCACGTATGCTTAACTGCCACACAACAATGAAGAAGAAGAAAGCGAACTCTATATGGGAAGAGAGAAGAAAATGGAAGGGGACGGGAAGGGACCTGACTACCAAGAATAGCTACGTCTATGATCAAACATTCAACATCAAGGTGTCTACACCTTGCAAACAACCAACGAACCTGTAAGTGAAAGTAAGGCGTCATCAGGAAGACAGCCTCCTTACGACTTTCACTGCCCCGCGTCACTAAATGTACTCATTTCACAGGCAACTCAGCCAAACAACGACAACATTCACGTCACTGCGCCCGGTTAGCCACCATTTGCTTAACGTCTCAAGCCACCGACTCTGTGAGCCGCGATTGCTCCAGTCCGGGAGAGGAACTCGATCCACGACAGGTCATCATCTGTCCACTCCGCCCTTTGCTCGTCGGCCGCAGCGTCGGCAAAGGGTGCTCAGTGTGGTAGGCGACTAGCCTTCTAAATTCCATCCTGGAGGCCCATGAGACTTTAGGTTGTGAGACCTCAGCCTATTAACCTGTCTGGTGTGAGTCACTCCGTCGATAT
This sequence comes from Paragonimus westermani, assembly GCA_008508345.1. Lineage (NCBI taxonomy): Eukaryota > Metazoa > Platyhelminthes > Trematoda > Plagiorchiida > Troglotrematidae > Paragonimus > Paragonimus westermani. Next base: position 115,382 of record QNGE01001195.1, read on the forward strand.
GGTTTGTCATCTGAATCTGGCCTATGCCTTACGAACCAGTCCGAACCTTGATCAGTTCTTGTCAGTTTCTAAGCCAGTTTCAATGATTTTGTTCGGCCAACTCTGTTATGTGGTCCGGCTCGCTCTGATCTTGCTATCTGTGGCATGTGCGACTTGGTTATGTTTCCGAAGTAGATACGTCTCGAACGAATTCCTTGGGCCCTACTCTACACTAAGCCTGAAGACTGTGGTACTTAGCGGGCCAGTTAAGTTTAATGGGTAACATCGTGCTTTTGTCCGTCGTCTTGTTTACTGTTTGATGTTAGGTGCCAAGCAAACATCCTCTTTTAGGTTATATATGCAGGTTCCAAAACGACTGTAGCTGCTTCGAGGGTTGAACAGTGCGCAATTAAATCTTACACGATTAGGTTAATAAGATTTATAAACGTGCTCACATCGTTAGGTTGGTGTACCTCAACGGACATCAGATAATTTCCGTTGTTCATCACCACTGTTTTCACGCTCTTCAGGCTTTAGTAGATTGTAAATACACTTTAGAGTGTCTCAGTCTTAGGAGACACTGCAGATTGCTCCCATTGGTTGATCCTAGCTTGACCAGCCTAAGAAATCCGGCTGACTCCGTCCATCTTCTGGAAGGCCTGATTGATTCCATATGAGACAATGGGACGAGTGAAATTTCCGAGCCACCGGAATGGCTTCTTAGCACAGCTGGTAGAATGTCTTACGCCTTCGGGTGTGCTGTTTCTTTTACTGGTTCGGATCTAGCCGAACCCCAGATTTTTCGCAGTTGAATCTCTTCTGAAGTAACAAATATGTGAAGCCATTCACGCAAATTACAACAAAACGAGCAGAGTATGATACAGACGCCAACTACACAAGCAGCAGTGGTATGGTTGGAATGGTAAAGGCTTGGAATACAAGCTGCGTCTCTTATTACGGTACAATTGGTTTAAGAAGAAAAGGGAACCATACACCTAATTTCACTATGATGTCAAATTAGGCATTCACAACAAAACACCGCAAGTTGTCGCCGATGAAATTAGAAGCTTCACATGCTTACAATGAACCACAATCATAGAACGGATTCCTCCGGTTAATGGGTCTCAGTAAAACTATTTCTTACCGACGGCCAACTCTCTGTGTCAAATTGGATGCTTCAAATCGGCCCAGGAAACTAGTCAGGATTCGCCAAGTATCCGGATCCATCGAGCTGCGTGGCGTGAACTGAAAAGCTCCCGCTCTAAAACACCCCTAACTTGCAAATTGTTCTGGAACACGCTGGACAGAGTTTGCTTCCCCAGCTTTTGTCCCAGTTGGCAGCTCCATGTGGCATGGTAACCTGCCATTTTGATTCAGGTTTGGGCTTGACCCGTGGACTTGGTAGGTCGTGTTGCTATTGATTCTAACAGCAGTCCGAGATAGCAAATTATCACCAGTGTTTAAAGGGGAAAACTGAAATTCGGAGCAAAAATCACGCATAAAAATGAGGATTCAGTGACTATGCGGATGTGATTTCTCCATTGACTGCGTCACCCTCTCATATTTGAAGGTGTTTCTAGTCGGCGATATGGATGGTCCTGAACTCTTATCAGCTGGTAACACCCACCGACCTTGCACAGTAATTCAAACTAGGAGTATCTGGCTCATGACCACGTCCTCGCCCAGTCATTTTGCGGTTTCTACCAACCGTCATCAGTTACACGCAGTAGTGTATGCTGCCCCAGACGTTACGTCAGTATGCAGAGAGCATTATCCAACTTGTGAAGACTATGCTTTCGTACCATCCACTTTATTGGTCGCGAATCTGTACGTTTCTCATACGCACCGACAGGCGGTTGCGTTGCTCATAGTCAACCTGTTTGATACAGGCTGACTCGTGGAGACAACGGTGGCTGAATACCGGGACCCTGTGTGTCTTCCGCTTGAAGGGGTCAGGCCTCTGAGCCATAGGGCAAAACTGAGTGCCTGGGCATGTTGTAAACCCTACCCTTAATCGAAACTCGGACGCCTTTCCGACGCCACAATTAACGGAGGTTAGTAAATGCACTATGCTTTCACTATACTCATAGACACCTCGACAGAAATAGTACAAACTGGTGCGATGACACTGCCCACATGGGCGAATCGGCTGACAGTATCAGGTGACTCGCTTGCTACAACGGAAGTGGAGACAGTGTCAATGTGATGTTGTAACAGCACTTTACATTTTGAAGATGTAGCGTACATGCCATGCAGAACAGCCACGTCATTTAATGGTCTGCATGTCTTTTGGAAACGACTTACGACATCACCCCTAAAGAAGGCCACTCAGGGTGATTGAAACGTAATGTATTACAACGTACTCGTAACATTGTGTCATTCTCAGTCCATCTAACAATAAGGCAGTGTCATTTGCATATTTAACATTGGCTAGCTTACTGCCTTGCAGATTCTCCACTCCGAAATTCTCAGGTGCCCCAAATGTTCCTTCCAAAATTGCTTTCATCACATAAAGAAGGAGGAAGAGGGTAATCAGGCACTACTATCGAGCGCTATTCGAAATGGAAAATGCTCGAGATAGCTGCTCATGAATGCGTACTCTGAATTTTGATTGGATCTACATCGACAACAACTTGACATTTAACTGGGACTCCTCCGCAATGGGCACAGTCCCACAGAGTATGTCGGACCACCTAGGCCCAAGACTACTGCTATCGCCGACCGTCAAGAAAAATGTCGATGCTGCAACGTCTGCCACTAAGTATAGATATGGTTGGTAAACCTGCGTCCAGACCGGAGGCCCGCCTGATCCTCAGCTGTCTGGTACTCTGTGTTTCGGAACTTGTCACGTTTTGAGACCCGTGAGCATTATGGATGTGGTACATGTAAGCCGGAGCGTGTACGCAGAGAAGGTGCTGCTTGGCTGGACACCGCTAACCGCTCTCTTTGTGCTGTGAGACCCGAAGGTAGAGTATCGAGAGGCTGCTGTCACAAGCGCTATTTTCTTGTTATTGTGGCATCTGTCCCCACAGGTTGTCCAGACTGTCAAAAATAAGTTTTAGCAACACTTCACTAACCTTCTCTACACCACACCGCGCACGGACACTATAGTACTGGCTGGGGGGGGGCTGAACGCTTAAATAGGTAGGCTACATTTTGACTAGTGTGATTTAAGTGACCAAGCCTCCTTCGGTATCCACACAGTGTTGTACGTTTGCTGTAGCTTCGTGCCGATGACGATTTGTTTTTGACAAGTACTAATTTTCAGAGTTCTAGTCTTTAATTCACCAGCTGGTGACCTCCATCTCCGAATGAGGTGTGAACACGGATCGACTATGTAACCGCCTGGTGTCGTTAGCATGGCTATTTTCAAGACTGTGTCAATCTGTGCAAACTACGAGCACACGCCGATCTGTCTCTCAGTGCGAGGCCATCTCTCTGGCAAACGCATATTAACGTATCCAAACTAGCAGAAACACAAATGTTCTACACTTGTCAAAACACGCTTGTCCCTAGTGTGAGATCCCGCTCATTGGACGACAGTGAGACACGTTGAGCAGATGTCCAGCATGTTACACATGAGTGTGGCACTGCCTCGTGTGGTACTACTATTCGTTCGGCTGTCGATCACGGAGTCTGCGATTACGGCACCTTCTTGACGCTTACCGGAATACCCCATCTGACGGCAGGCATTCTTCAATTCTCAAGATTACCCACTTGGAATTATGAAAGCAACTAAGAGGGAATCGCGGTGCCTTGGGGACACGGTTCGCTACCAGGACGGAACAAGCCGTTGCTATTTGAGACCCTCGAAATCCATTCCACTTCATCCGAACAACAAGTAATATAGGCAAGTCAGTCTGCGAAGCCGGTGGTGAGTTCGTCCATAGCCTTCTACGATGTATGAGGTGCTGAGCTGAGCACTTTGAACAACGGTTCAACTGACCATGCGTTCCGTTGGCTACGCCCTCGGGCTCCCCTGTGTTCCTTGGCCTGTTAACGCTTTTCCAGTGGCAAAAATCCTACTTGAGATCAAGCACTTTAAATGTCAAAAGTAACCCGGCTCGGACGAACTAATCTTTCTGTATGTGGAGGTCCAGTCCTGGCCACAAAGCCGACGACTACTCCGGAAACTCAGGATCAATGAAGTCCATCCAAACCACTGAAGTCGGTCCACCATTAATCCTATTTCCAAGAACGGCCAGCTCACTTCGTGTGCAAAATACTGAGGACCCTGCCTGATTTCTATTTTGTTGGGGCTGTTTGCAGCCGTTTTACTTAAAAGGTCGAATCTGACGCAAGGCACAACCTGAGCTTCGCTTCGGCTGTGGCTGCACTGGTTACGTTTTCACTTTCATATACATATAGATTGATTATCTTTCTAGACAGTAGAAGCGTCTTTGCTTCAGTTGACCGTGCTACACTTCAAAATTATACCGCTATAAGATGTGGCCGAGAAATATGTCGACATTGTGAGGGCAATTTTTAACCGGACGTCGGGCTGGGTTTGAGATTATGACAACCTATCACCGACCTTCAAAATCCCATATGAGGTGCGGCATGATTGTTCAGCCTCTTCTTCACTGTCCAACTTCGCAGCGGAAAAAATCTCAGAATGCAATCTAACGAACTGTGAATATAACGTTGTAGAAATGCTTCCATGCGTTAGACTTTGAGACCTAGTGTATGCAGATGACCTAGTATTGATTTGTGGGGGTCCACGAGGAGTCCAGAACATCTTACATAGGTTAGATGTTCCAGTTCATCAGTTTGGTATGGCTTTTGCACTTAAGTGCCGTGTTGTTGCAAGATTGGCTGGGCTGCGCGCCTGCTGTTGTCCTTGGTCTTAATTTGCTGGAGACAGTCGAACAAGTTATCTACTTTGGGAGCTCCGGTGACGCTTCTGAACTCACACCATTTGTGACGCCGGCTTGGTCTCAGTTTTTCAGAGACTGAATATATAATACCACTGCATAAGTAGACTTGGTGTACGGTTGCAAAAGCTGACTTGTCCACTCGGAAGATGTTCACAAAGTGTCCGTTCTTCTAACTTCAGTGTCTCCGGAGTATTGGCGCCCCGTTTTGACGACGACTAGGTTCGCCGACTCGTACACAGAAAGGACAGAATATGATAATCCCGTCTCAGGCTTCGTCGGTTTAGACACCTTACAAATTTCAAATTTCCACACTGCGTCTTGTTTGCAATCGGCGGGTTGGACTGAAAGTGGCAACCTTGTGGCGAGCATATGCCTTAGGTTCATGGCACGAGGGCACTGACTATGAAGCTACTTGACGTTGCCGGCTCTCTTGATGGTGTCAGAAAGATAGCGAACACATAGTTAGATATTCTGTCCGAAATGGAGAAGAATATAAATTGATGGTGCGTATATGGCGAATCTGTGTGCACCGGTTGAACGTATTTTCCCTCATTTACATTGTTTTCTCCCTCTACTGTACACAGTCCACAATACTATTCTCCTCTTAGTTTGTTGTACAATGCATGCCGCTTTGTATGGCTTTACTTGTGTAAAATATGTGCTAAACTAATGGATTTATTAAACTCAGACAGTAAACCCTCACCACCATCTTCGAAAAGAGCTATAGAGTGAAATTTCGAACCTGCAACTTTATCACGCCTCAAAAGGTTAATCCCCAAGGGCGTCTCAGTTTCCGACGAAGAATCATCGCGAATGTTCTAACTAGCCGCACTATTTCTGTCATCCACAGCTGAGTTAGCTGGATAAGATCAGTCAAATTTGTCAAGGCACCTTGATAGACTGTAAAATCGCTGGTGTTTTTCTTCACGTTCAGTTTCACTAGCACATTGTCGATGGTGGGTGCAATAGCAATTCGTGAAAACTAAAACCTGGCCATTTTTCCATATAAAACTACCTTTTCGGTCTCTCTGGCATGCTGGAACAAGTGAGATCCGCTACCCCTAAACACTCTTCGTAAGTTCGCTTTTCGATTCGCGGCAATCTTAGTTGTATTGGGAGTGCGGTGCAATTTGTGTCTATAATGACTGATGGTAAACAGTTATATTACATGCTCTAACACATTTGTTTACTTCGTAACAGTGGAGCTATTTTTACGATCGGGTCGACGCGGTGTGTACCCATGCGCAGCCAGTTCTGCAAAACAGTGGAAACACTGGTTCAGGACATTTTCGTTCGTTCTAGATTCTGGCGGACCCGAAAATCCATCCAGTTTGTTTACTCTGTTCAGTATATGAATCTATATTCGACTGAAAAACCTATGAGGATGCTGTCGAGAGGCTCCAGAATACTTATATCCAGCCTGATAACGAAATTTACGCTCAATACGTGTTGGAAACGTGTAAGCAGGACTCCGGTTAAAATCTCGATCTGTTTATCCGTCAGCTTGAATCGTTGCTCAGTGAGTGCACATTCAAGACAGTCACAACAAAGGAACACCGTGATGAAGCGTTACGTGACTCATTCCTTTCCGGAATTCGCTCACCATACATAGACCAGAGATTGTTAGAACAACGTTCATTAACATTTCAGACCGCCTTCGACCAGGCACGATCACTGAAAGTGGCGTCTCAGCAATCTCAGACATGCGATAATCCTTTGGTAGGCTGCGGTTCCGCAATAAAACATGATACGAAGTCACATCTTACATAGTAACCCCTTATCAGACAATTACGATCGCTGCATCCGTATCCAAATGCTTCTTTTGTGGATATTTCAAACATCCGCGTTCAAATTCTCTATACTTCCAAATCTTTGTACGAATTTTCTTGTCGGCCATGTTTTTTTGAAACTTTACAAATGTGTCGAGATCCCTTTCAGTGGATTAAAACCACCCTTCTCACTTTACCGTTTTTGTGCTCGCGTTTAGCCGCCCTCTTTGTTTTGATATCTCATCCGATTGCAAGCCCATTGCAGCGAAATCCAGACGTCATTCTCGCGACGACAAAGGATTAATCCGAATTGAACTCGGTCGGCTGCTCAAGGAAGGATGATCGAACCATTCAATTCCCGTAGCGTGCCCAAACCCTCGTTACTCCCAATGAACGTCAGTGGCCGTTCATTACGATCAAACTATCAACCAGTTTACTTTCTTAAACGCTTATCCTCTTCCAACGATTGATGAGCTAGTCGAGGAAATTTGAAAATATTAGATATTCAACATTTGAGATCTAAAAACGACATATCGCCATCGAAAATAAAGATAAACCGTACACGGCATTCGATGCTTGTAGGAATATGTATCAATTTCATCGTATTCCGTTTGACATCACTAATTGGATGGAATGTTTCTAACGCATAGTGGATGAGCTGATGATGAAAGCTGAGTTTCCGGTTACATTTGCATATTTCGACAACGTTACGATGTGTGGGAGAACTGGCGGTGAATATGATGAGAATTGCTTAACTTCATGGAAATGGCCCAAGCCTTCGGAAGTACTCCTAATGACTCCAAAAGTGCTATTTCTTCAAGGTGCATCAAGTTACTGCATCACGAGGTGTCTCACGGAGTTTTTAAGCCGAATCCTGATCGTCTCGAGCCTCTTCGAAGTCTACCTCCACCCAGAGGTAAAACCACAGCAGCGAGTTGTCAGGATGTTTACCTACTACCAATGGATCGCCCGGCTTTCTCACAAGATACATCCTCTGATGCATAACAAAACATTTCTATTAATAGCTGAAGTTCAAATTGCCTTTGGAAATTTGGGGGGGGGGGAGAATTAAAACATGAAGCTATCATTACCATTAACCCGATAGTTCTTTTGATCGTTGAAACGGATGCTTCCGATTTTTCCATTGCTGTTCCGCTTGGTCAAAATGGCAAACCGGTCACCTTCTTTTCTCGAACACTAATAGTGCGAAGCATCACTCTCCAGTTGAAAAATGCTTACGCCTTAGTGGAAAGTATTCGGAAGTGGAGACACTATCTCCTCAGGCGACACTTTCATATGGTAACCGATCAGCGGTCAGTCGCGATTATGTTTGATCAGACACAAAAAAGAAAAGTAAAGAAGGACAGAATCGTGCGCTGGATGATCGAGCTTTCTCCTCATCAATGTGATATCATTTATCGTCCTGGGAGAGATAACCAAGCTGCTGATGCTTTTTCTCGCAGTTATTGTGCCTCCCCACAGTCATGTCGTGGTTTAAAATTTCTGCGCGAATCAGAGTAACACCATGGTGTTGCTCAGTCGATGTATTTTATGCGCTCTCGTAATGTTCTATTTCCTATAGACGAGGCACGTAGTATTATCAACAAATGTGCCACTCGTTGTGAATTAAAACCCCGTTTTTATCGTCCTTCCCTCAAAGCAAACCAACCTTTTGAAAGGCTGAATTTAAACCTCAAGGGACCGCTGTCATCAGTGAGTCACAATTATCTTCTTACTGTAGTCGATGAGTACTCTCATTTCCCCTTTGTTTTCGTTTGTCTTGACATGACTTCTCAAACAATCATGCACTGTTCATGCCAGTTGTTTTCTATCTTCGGAACGCCAACGTACATACACAGCGGTAGAGGAGCATCCTTTTTATCAGCACATCTTTGGGCATTTCTTCTGAAAAAAAGAAACGCAGCATCTAGTCAAACCACTGCTTACAATACACAGGCGAGCGGACAAGTCGAGCGTCTCAACGGCATTCTCCGGCGCGACACCACACTTTCTTTAAGATCGCAAGGCCTTCCTACTGAGAAATAGTAGTCCGTGCTACTTGATGCCTTGCATTCTATCAGGTCTCTGTTCTGTACCGCGACCAATGCTACTACTAGTGAGCGACTGTTCGCGTACAGTCGTAGATCAACGTCCGGTATGACTCTACGTGCTTGGCTCACTGAAACCAGGCCCGTTCTTCTTCGGAAATATGTTCGCCGATCCAAATTCGACCCCATTGGTATAAGAAGTGGGTTTACTGGATTGTAATCAAAAATTCGCTCACGCACACCTTGTTAGCGGCCGCGAAGATACCGTTGCTCTTTGTCAATTGGCACCTAAGTAGAGAGATTCCGGTCACTCTGTTAAATGTCCGAGTCCAGAAGTTGTCCACACAACTTATGAGCGAGAACCGTGGCAAACAGGCACAATTGATGGATCCAACGTATTGTGTAACAATGATCCTACTTGCTCTAATAATTTACGTGATTGTACATAAAGACAGCAACGTGTGTGTCTCTATTGTTCACGCTCCAGGGAAGTATGACTACACATATTCCAAATACCGCATCCTGTTATTTGAGCGGCGGTGAATGTGGTTCAGTTTGCTTCTTTAAAAGCTAATAGTACTGCATTTATATTACGTGTTCCAACACACTTACTACCTAATCTCTTTAATCCTCCCGGCTCTGATGTAAAGTGAATAAAGACTCCATTGTGGTTAATTTGTCTTCCTCCTCTTACGTTCGTCTTATGAGAAAATTATACTAGATCTTAGACGCATCAGGGAGATCAATTGACGTCTGTCCAGTGGGAATCCACTTTTGTCTTATCTACAGTGCTTCTTTGGATCGGACCTCTGGTTAAGAGGTTTGCACAATCGTTTCGAACTCTGCCTGGTGCGTATTTGGACTACTTTATTGTCGTGATTTGAGCATTCTAATTGTCAAGGTTGCTTAATACGTATTTTGCACATCATTGTCGCTCAATTTCCGGCTGAGCAATATATTTGCGTGCATGTATTACAGCATGGTGTTAGTCAAGATGGTTACTCCAAAATGAATGACGATTTTTGATCGAGTGGCACCACAAGACAGCTAACGGTGATATGGCCAATTTGCGTCCATGGTTGGGCTGCACAGAGTTGTCTCTGCGTAACACATTTTCGTAGTTTGTGCTGAAATGCACAACTAGATATGCGGAGTCTGGAAAATGCGCATATTTGTAACAGTCTGTCACCGCTGTCGGGACGTCGTATCCAGACACTTAGCATACTATCTGATTGGTTTTCCTTTTGAGTACGACGACCAGTTTATGCGTTCATATCACCTGTAAGCAAACTAACGTTCGAGTGCTTTGTTCGTTTCAGAATATCAAACAGAGCATCGTAGAAGACTTTGTCAGCGTCTGAACCCTTTTGAGGCAATATGCAAATATGACAAATACATAACGTCTGACTTGTCTGTGTCGAACAACTTTAACCGAAGTGCCAAGTCTGATGGCACTCAGGCGATCGTTCAGTAAAATCCAGTCGAACTGGCTTCGCTTGGCCTTAGCACTAAGTGCAATCCCTACTCCAGGTTGACCGTGAGATTCTACTTTGTCACCACCAGAGACCTTGAAAAGAAACTGTCTGTCCGTAGCATAATCCAGGTGCCAATTTAAATGAAGGACACCACTAGGATAGCAAAGATGGGTTTCAGAGATACAGCACACATCCAACTTCATACTCGAGAGAGTCTGCCGAAGTAGCTTGTTGGTCTGCTTGTCGAGGAGCGACGATTTTAGAAGCGCTACTGGTTGCCGGTTGTTTAGACTTGAAGAGATAACATTTAAAATCGGAGGAGTGTAAGCGGGAATGATGTGAAAGTGGACTGGTCTGTGAGAACAACAATCACTTAGGATACTTCCAAGTGATTTATACCGCAGAGTGGGGTTGGCTCGAGGTGCCCCAATTCTGATATCTAGCTAAAAGCCTGATTTGCGGGACAACAAGAAATAGAGTTTTCTCGGGGGACTCTGCCCCTAACAAATGACTCAAAAGTGGGACTCAGTGAATAGGTCGTTGCTGTGTTGTTACGCGTGGTACATGTATTTAACACTACCCTAGGTTTTCAAATTACACGGAGTTTTTAAACCTTATTGGTCAACCGTTGGGCGTTCGGATCGCTCAGTTTTTATGGTCTACTTTCCCAATCTTCTTTGCACGGAATACATCATTGTTAAAACCTTAAGAACAGTTCTGTATGCCTTTAGGAACTTGCCTCATTATGTAAGCATTGTTACGCAGTCGGTAGCACAGCCCGCAACCTTATGAGTGCAACGGCTCCTCACCTGGCCATTCAGCCTTGGCCTGTCTGACATGGATGCACCCGAAATGGCTGAAGCGCTAATCGGAATAGCTCTCAGGATCAACTAGTGCGCAAGTTCGATCACCACGGTCAGTCAGACTATTCAATCCATCTGTCAATTCATTCCGACCGGTGGGTATTACTTAGGCCATCTTTTTCAGATATGGTTTCGCCTGCGCCAGCTGGGTGACCACTGCAACCATGAATCTTAAAAAGAGTGTTCCACAAGTTTCATGGGAAAAGTGTTGTAACCCTTGACTCAGTACGCTGGTTCGTCCACGGTATAATAAGACAATTGATAGGAAATCGGGTTATTCTCCTTGATATAATTAACACGGCAAATCTTGGTCCCGAAAATACGCGGCGGTCCCCGTTAGTTGCGTCCAAGACAAACCAAAAGACGGGTGCAAAAAACGCAACTTCGTTCGACTCCGAAAACGTGTACGACAAGGGGAAAAGTTGCATGGTATTTATAGGGTGCATAGTGACCTGCCAACGTTCTCAAAACAGAAAACCGGAGGACAGACATCAAAAAAAGTAGTTAAGGTCACTAGGCCACCAATGAGCTTAGCAGAATAAAGGCCAGACAGGTAAAAAAACTAGTGGGATCACCTCTCGATTGTTCACGACATTTCCGCTTATCATGATAGGATAGGATCGTCTTCTCGAGGAAGGAGGCGGTTTTGGACGGGTAAAATGGGTTTCTCTATCATACAGTTTCCTCCATCTCCTGATTTTTCAACTGCGTACTGCTCACGATCTTCGTGGAATATTTCAGTTGGCTTGAATTTTGGTTTTCGACGTTTGTTGTCATATTCAGACCCAAGTGGAATTGAACGTCGCCTGTTCAAGTGGGTTGATGGTTATCATCATCTAGTAGTTATCTTTATTTTCCGCCTTCATGTGATTCGACGAAATCGGCAGTCGGAGAATCTCTGTAATGATTTTGACCTTTTTTCAAAGTGTCTTTGTTATTATGTTGAAAAAACTCATACCCGAAGAAAGTGCAGTTCAGAGGTTCTGCAGGTTCTCTGAAGTTCCCGATGACACCGTTTACAGCGATTGTTTGCATCGGAAAAGTTACAGCTTATAACCTCCCAAAAATTTCTCAGAATTGTTCCACTAGTACTCCGAAATAGCCCTTGGACCGTTAGCAAGGCAGCAGGCTTGAAGAGGAGTGACAGTGTTGCTCGGCTTTCAGGATCTTTGTGTCCCTATCGGATGGACGCGTTAGTTATTTCACGCCTCCGCGCTAAGGCATTCTCTGAATTTCATACTGCCCTTTCCAGCTGATCCTGAATGCCGTAAACAAGCCTCGATGCATCGGGCAATGGAGCAGCATATCATGATCATGCCTTACTAGCAAAGTAGGTGAGAGGTGATTCCGTTACGCAGCCAACCATGATCGGTCAGCAACTCCCAGATAATCTGCGAACATCTTCCCCTTGAGTAGACCAGGTTTGGGGGCCGTGTAGCAAGACAGAATACATAGATAGATTACACCCACTCTGCTAGAAAAGCCAACGTTTTTCCATCGCCACAGGTGGCTCAGGTTGACAAATTTCATTGTCTTCAAAGTGCAACTGCGAATAGTTCCGCGCACCTCCCCAACTGCCAGGACAAACAACGTTACTCACCACTTTTAACAAGCCACTATCAAATGAGTGCACAGTTACGTGCCTTTGCCAATCTCAAACCGGTTTTCTCTCTCGTTTTTTTGAGGATGAAGCATGTATTAGCTGATATAGCCAACCCGTTGAGAATATCTCGAGCTGTTTGTGGGTCTTCGCAGTTTGTGGCGACGATACGAGCATAATCCAGTTTATGTTGTTTGTCATCTGGAAGGGGTCTGACACTAACCAAGTATGCACTTCTCAATGTTGTATCTGGTTTGTTCTCTATAAAAATGTAAGAAGGCGAACAGTCGAATATGAACCTCCGTGGTTACCTGTCTACGATAATTACGAAGTATATCGAAGCACGTTGCGGTTTTCTGTAGAAGGTTTTCTTTTGCTGATTTTTTCTTGATTAATTGTCATCCGTAGGACATCAGTTCTAATCTGTAAATGAATCTTTTATATATACAGCCTGCAGCCAACTAGACTTTCATAGGTTCATATTTGACGGAAATTATGAATTTATGAATAGTTGTCCATTTGTTTCACTTCACATAGCTTCGTTCCAAGCCACTAACATGGACCTATTCATTTTATGCTTATCTATGTCAGGTAACTTTTGGCATCATCGTCCTTGCCTTCTTTCTCTCCTGGCACACCAAGCTGGATATCGTTCTATCGTCATTTTGCCTTGTTATTAGTTTAGGCGCTTACAACTTCATGGCCTATATGGCCAAGGCTGAGTATCGTGAAGACGAACGCGGTGTTTTACAACTCCAAGATGCCGGATTGGATTTGAATATGAGTTCCGGAGGACTAGCCGAGTAAGCGCTGACCATTGTCTAGTCTTTTTATTTACTCGCCCCTACCCATTCATTGTTTACGGCTAACTTTGCCTGTTCAAGTTTCAGCAAAAACTTTAAATTCGTTTTGGCGCTTCTATTCATACCTACGTCCTCCTTAGTACATATGCATGTATGCCCACTTTTAAGTTGTACTCATAGGTATTGCGAATCTGACTGCTGTTGATCCATGAAATGATAGATTTATATCCCCATACAAAGACAAATACAACCAAAAGTTGATGACCTTAAAGAATCTGGTTCACCGTTGACTGTGATACACTGCCATGTTCTGACGCGCTTCAAGCCGGGTTGCACTCTCTCAAACATAGTGAGTGACACTTCTCAACTCTGCTTGGTTTTAGAAGCTATACTTGTGCTCTGTTGTCTGTCGCGAAATGAAAATCTCCATAGCCGTGTTTAAAACCTGTCTTTTCTCATCTTATTTAGCTCTTTTTTCAATATTTTAAAAACCGCCTCACTAGCAATTGTCTGAGGTATGCTAAAAGTAGGGTTAATACCCATGAGACTATAATCGGACATTTTGACACCTTTTTGAAGGTGAGAATAATTGTTGCTGATCCCCAATCCGACACACTTCTGTTTGCCATATTAAGCGAAGGTGAGTGTCTCGTTCAGATGGCTAACCCCCGTCACTGTGTTTATAGGGTGCTTTATAAAGCTAAATAGGCTCGTTCAGACAACTTAATTGCCAATCTGTAAAGTTGCTCTAGTAAACCTGTAAATTTATAAGCCATCGTTCTCACATACAGCATCGTTAACTTGCAGTCGACTCCTAGTACCACCGTGGATGGAGACAAACAACATTTTACTGTTCTCTGACTTAAGTGCCTTTCCATGGGCCATGTAGTTCTCCTGGCTCGTACGCAGACTCGTATTAAGCTCATATTTCAGTTCACGATTCTGATTATCGTGTTTCAGTCAAGGGGGTTGGTAGGCACTTGCCTGTGTGCTCTGTTAAAACGATCAAACCTTTTTTCGGTATCTGCATTACCTCTTCACAACAGGTTGGGATCCCGCCACTGCCGTAACGTGAGGTGTTTGGAAAGCGTTTCGTACACTATCGTCATTGAATTTCTAATTGGCCGTCTCGCGATTACGAGCGGGTAATCTCTGAACCAACGATAAAATGAAACGGTGCCGTGGGGCGACGTGATTTTAGTCTGCACAGTTGCTCCAGAGTTATCGGCAATCTTTACCGCCACCGGCGGATGACGGCGATGTAATCCATTTGCATCCACAATTCTGTTGCAAAAGATTTTCTCCACTGCGAAGCGGAACATGTAGCTCATTGACACGATCATTCCCGGACACCAAACATCCGTCTACTCGCTTTTTCGTCCGAAGTGAGATGATCAGTACACACCTTTATCTCATTAACGAGTACGGTGATGTCATAGTGGTTAGTCAATCTCAGGAGGTCAAACTGGACATCTTATAGGGCATTGTTGTTGTTGTTGTTGTTGGTGGTGGTGATAGTGATTTATCTTCATCGTTTGGATTCACTGTAGAAACACCAAAGGCTTCACTCTTCTCTCCTGCCATATTTGAGATGACGACGTCATTGTTGTCGAATTAATGCGCACAATTCTGGCACTGGATACCAATTGTTTCGATAGTTGCTGCCGTGATCTGTTGCTGGACATGTTGCCACACACCGTCAAGGGTAGCGGACATCAGTGTAAGAACCGGTTGACTGCATCCGTATTCGGTTTAGCTTGTCACAGTGATCAAAGCCAAAGGACACCTGCATATAATCACTACTACAACCGGTTTGCACTGAACTACTTATGGTTTCACTCACATACCCTGTATTCAAACTGTACTGTTCATTTGAGCGCCTGCATTGCGTCTCTCAAGCGTAATAAGGCTGCTGGTCCAGATGACCTCGGGCCGGCACTTTTCAAAGAAGGGGGAGAGGCGTTGATAGAAGCTTTGACTCACTTATTTCAACTTGTGTGGACGACGGAAACCATCCCCTCGAGTTGGGGTCACTCGATAATAGTTCCTATATTCAAGAAAGGTATCAGGGGCTCTTGTGAAAACCACAGAGGAATTAGTTTGACCCCAGTCATTTCTAGGGTTCTAGCATC